>JALMQS010000066.1:5375708-5402346 GCA_024734495.1 Forficula auricularia
TTTATTCTCTTTGAGAAAAAATAGAGTGAGGCAATTATTTTTTTGATTTTGTTGCACTTTCACAGCATTATTGTTGTTTATCAATTTATGAATATGTACTCAGTTAATTTTACATAGTTGAGGCCAAGCTTATGGGAGTAAAGTTTACCTGGAAAGTTTACATGGTTTTTACTTTCACATATATATTCTAAATATCATGATATGATATAGGATATAATGTGAAGTATTGCATTCGCCTGCCGGAATCCTGACACTTTGAGAACTTCTATCTCCGAGGTGAAGTAAGTTAATTGCGCTTCCGTAACTTCTAAAGTGGAAGGAATCAATGCCCAACCTAAAACCGGATATTGATGCCCCGGAGGCCTGGTATGTACTTATGTATACCCCTGCGTTTTCGCAACTGTAATTCTCAAAGATATGAAATTCGATATAAGCTAGAAGTTCAGCAAGTTTTTTGGTTGAAATCGAAACTTTTTCCAGCATATCGACGGGTATGTTGGCGACAGCTTGACGAATGTTTTTCTTCAGGTGAGCCTGGGTCCTAGAACGATTGTTGTAGACAAGTGATTTTAGATAGCCCCATAAAAATAGTCGCAGGAGGCTAAATCAGGCGACCGTGCTAGTGCAGATCGCCCCTCAAGGAGATGACGCAGTGTATTGAGAATAATGGACGCCATCTGCCTGATATCATCTTTAAAACTGTGTAAACATAAAATTTAAATGTTGTACTTGATGCTGTTCAAAGAATTAAATATATATCTGCGTTACTTTTTTCTTAATTGAATTTCTAAATAAGCAAGGTGCTCTGCCCCACCATCTATTAAGTATTAGAGAGAAAAAATCATTTGAAAAGTCTCCCAATAGATATCTTTTTCATTTTGGTAAACAAATTAATCTCACTCAAAATTCATTCATATTCTCAATACTTGCTGATGATATAGGTAGGTACTCGCGCGCCAGAGGGGTAGCCACGGGGGTCAGAATCCCCCCCCTCCCCAAGGGCGGGGCTCATGTCATCAGTAACGGCAACTACTAACCGTTTCTTATGGCAAACTAACTGTAATTAAATATATTTCATATGTTTAATCAAGAATTATGTTCTTTTTTAATTTCTTGAAGTACCTTTTTAGTCCAGTTAAATTGTTCTCTAAAGGGCCCCTCGCGGGAAAGTTTTGGGGTAGTTTTGATTTCTTGATCCTATATGTTTTTTGGTGTGCTGAATCCGAATCTGAGGTTTGCTAACAAAATTTCGTGACGGAACATTGTCAAAAATGCAAAAAAAAAGTAAAAAATCTCATTTTTTGGCGGTTTTTTTGCTTATAACTCGAAAACTATCAACTTTTCGTAAATAACCTTCCTTTTCAAAATAAAAGTTCATAAAATTTGCTACAATTTTCATCATTTAGATTTTTCTCTGTCCAACCGTTCGGGCTCAAACGCTAGTTGAAAATTGGCATATTTTTTCTGTTTCCGCAAATCCCAAAAACTCGCACTTTTTTCGATTTTTTCCCATTTTAACCATGAAAGAGCATGTTTTTGACAAAGACCATCTCTATACAATTTTAAATTAGATTAAATTTGCTACAATTCAAATACATGTTTCATCTTAATTGGATAATGGTAACTCGTACCGCAATGAGGTTGAAGTTTTGAAAAACTGCAATTTTTTGCGAAAAATCGCAGTTTTTCCTTCATAAAATGAAAGCCACTCATCCTAGAAACTTGATTCCTATCTCATTATCTTTCCATTGAGTTCGAACGGTTGGTTTAGATCCGAAAAACCTAGCCGATGAAATTTGTAAGAAATTTTATGACCTTTCATTTTGACTAGGAAAGTTGTTGTCGCAAAGTTGATAGCTTTCGAAAATGAGAATTTTTGACAATGTTCCGTCACGAAATTTTGTTAGCAAATCTCAGATTCGCATTCAGCACACCCAAAAACACAAAGGCTTGAAGAAATTACAACTACCCCAAAACTTTCCGGCTAAAAACCCAATTTAACTGGACTAAGTATTTGTTTTAATAAAAAAAATTCCCACATAATATTTTGCTTTGTGGATTGACCCCCCCCCCCATTAAAATATTCTGGTCTACGCCACTGACTCGCATAAATATATTCAGATGAGTGTCCAGTGCTTGAGCGATTCAGGCCTTATTTAAAAAAGATGCTATCTTCTTTTCGTTTTTCCTATCAAGGTTTGATCAGCCGTAAAACTTCATTAGAAAAGTGTCAATTGAGAGGTGTGCCGTCTGCAGGGGGGGGGGGGCTAAAGCGAAAGGAGTTCGTTAATGGGGCTATTAACGCTCCAGGGCCGGAAGTGCGCCACAGAGTTAGTTCTTCAGCGCTGATTGATCGGCTCCTGGCCTGGTCACGTGACCCTCCGACGACTTTTTCCGCGTCCTTCTCAAGAGCAGTTTATCTTTCATATACTCTATTGGATTCCTTCTCCAGGACAAATGGCTTCCCTTCCCACGTAACATTAAATAAATTAGCCACAGGAGGTCACTGTTCTTCTTTTTATGACTCAAGCCCGAAAAAAAAGTTGCAGCAAATAAAAATTAGGATAAATAAATTTTCCGTTTAAGACTTTTAAAGGTATTTATGGATTTTTTTTATCAGGGAATGGTTTGGGCTAGTAAATCGAAATTTTCTAATAATGTACGGCTAATTAGTAGAATTAAACCAGCCCTGTAAAAATATCCCCAGGAAAATTACAATGGAGAGGATACTCTCCTAGTAATCGCGGACGCTCGGAATCGAACTTGAATGGCACTTGAAGCAGAAGAATTAATACAAACTTATGTGAAAAATTTTAATACATAGCAACGGTTCATTTAAATCGTATGTTTCCTATATTTGATTCAATCGCGAATCGAATGCAGGTGATTTTTGTCAAATATTAAGTGAAAATAATATCTGAACTTATATATTTCTAACTTGAAATAATGAAGTTAAATAAATTTATAATTTTCTCATTAATATATTAATGAGAAAATTATAAATATACAGTGATTTAAAACAATCACAAAAACGTTATTGAATAGTTCCAACGTTTCGGGATAAATTCTCACTTTTTCAATGAAAATAATATGGGAAATACTTTGAGTAAAATGGTTTTTCACCTTATATGTATTTTAAACAAAGCATCTATTTTGTCAAAAAACAGCGAGAACTTATTTTAAGGTCCTTATTATATCGAGTGTCCCAAAATTTAGGCACGAAGTAATTTTGATAGAAAACATAGGTTTTTAATTAAAAAGTGTACAATTTTTATTGATTCATAAAGTATACATTATAGGGTTATGTATGGAATAAAATATCTGGTAAATGTCTCCCACGGCTTTGCTGCCGCATACGCACACTTTTGTCGAATTTTTCCATGATATTTTTGCATAAATGTGGCTGAATTTCGTTGATACAGCACTCAATTTTCTCCTTCAAGGCGTGGGTGGTCAAGGGCTTGTTGGTACAAGCCTTAGAGTTAAAAAAAACTCGAAAGAAAAAGTCCAACGGCGCTAAATCGCATAATTTGGGCGGCCAATTCTGATCACCAAAACAGGAAATTACACGACCAGAAAAAGACACATGCAGTAAATGAATTGTTTCTCGAGCAGTATATCATGTGACACCTTCTTGTTAAAAACACATGTAGTCCACAACAATATCTTGCAATTTAGACACAAAAAACTGGATTATCATGCCGGGATAGCGAACACCAACCGCATTTTCGAAGAAGAATAGTCCGATGATGCCTCTAGCCTAAAATCCGCACCAAACATTGACACGATGTGGATTCATTTGTTCCTCAACAATTACTCGAGGATTTTTCTGAACCCCAATTGCGCCAATTTTGTCGATTAACCAAGCCATCAAGATAAAAATGAGCCTCATCGCTGAAGATGATTTTGTTCGAAAAATTAACATCAACTTGTTGTTGTTCCATAATAAATTCAACGAATTCTCTTCCCTCATATACTATTCCATACATACTGTATAGTTTATGAATAAATAAGAAATTTACACTTTTTAATTAAAAACCTGTGTTTTCTAACAAAATTACTTCTTCCGTGAATTTTGGGACACCCTATATTTTAATTTAAAATTGTTTTTTAATTGTTCTACTATTCTATTAAAAGCAACTACACATTTAAAAAATTATTATTAAAAATAGGAGTATTCCTCCTGAAACGTTTGAGTTAATTAACACTTTTGTCAGTGTTTTTGAAAAACTGAATTTATGTTTAATACATATGTAACAAAAATAATGGCAGCCTAACGATCTATCTAAGTTCGATGATCCCTATGTAATTGACCTGACATAAAATACTACATATATACATATTTAAATTTAACAAATTTTTCTAAAAATATAATTATCATTTAATAAATTACATTTATTGCACTCAATATGGCGGCTAAAGTTGGGCATCATCATTAACAAATAGGCATTAGTTAGCTATATGCAATCTGTCTGGGACTTAAGAGTTCTTTACCCGTAGGTTTTGATAAAGCATTTCTCAGCCACCAGACGTTTGTATGTATTATCGATTTTCATCAGAATGAATGAATTCCTCTCTATTTTAATTTATAAATTTTGGACAGCCATCTCTCCTTCATAAACATATATTAGGTATACCTATATACCAGGTGCGTTTGGTGACTTTTCTACCAGAGGATGCAGTCCAAAAAAGTATCCTTAATTTTTTGAAATTTTATTTTAATCTTCGTTTTTTTTGCAAATTTCAGCGAATACGGCATCATTTTCGTTATGATAAATTTCTCCTAATTATATTTCTATAAGCATGCTATGACTTGTCTATAGCACTCTTAGTTATTTCCAATCTTAAATATCGAGAGTTCTTAAAAATGGATTATTCCGGAAATTCCCGATTCATCTTTATTTATTTCTTTTATGTATTATTTCTATTTCAATAGGTCCTCAGCGAGAACAATTATTATTCGACTAAAACTTGTCTGGACTTGTCTTTGACATGCTTGAACTGGAAAATATACCAGGCAGGGACCTTCCATCCGCACCTTTTTCGGAAAATCATCATTTTAATTGCCCCTTAAAACTATGCAACAATTTTATTTCATTTCAAGAACCAATATACTTTCCAAAATAAAAAAAAATGTTTTTTTATAGAAATATTTGAAATAACGGATGATAATTTGAAAATTTAAAAATCCTCTTGAAATTATGAAGTCGATATTTATGATAATACTCTAAATAAGATTGGAGTAATTTTTGGAGACGGACTGATAAGTGAATTAAGTGGATATCGATTAGGCAGTCCAAAAAAGGAAGAAGATAATTTACACTATCTTTTTTATTCATAAAACCGACGTTTCGGAGGCTATTCCCTTCTTCTTCAGGGTTTTGAAAAGTCAGTGAAGGAAATCCAATGCGGCAAAAAAAGAGGAGACAGAGGGGAATGCCGCATTGGATTTCCTTCACTGACTTTTCAAAACCCTGAAGAAGGAGGGAATAGCCTCCGAAACGTCGGTTTTATGAATAAAAAGATAGTGTAAATTATCTTCTTCCTTTTTTGGACTGCCTCATCGATATCCACTTAATACTCTAAATGTTTTAAATTTTAGGAATTCGCCCCATCCACAGCATCCATGGACCGCACACCCTGCTGTATACATAACTTATTTGTTAGAAACTATAATTTCAACCTATGAGAAATAACAGATGTAATATAGAAGACTAATGATGAAGGTTAAACCTTCGAAACTAAAGACTCTAACAAATAAATTATACATATTAATGATATATAATATAATATATGCAGAGGTGGTGCAAGGCCTGGGCGACGCGACGGCCTCGAGCATCGAAAGTTCATCTAGCTAGATTCATTTGCAAAGAATACTTTTAGACATTTAATACTTTTGAATATTTTAATTTTTTTTATTTTTTTTGTAATGTCATCGTCTTCAATAAAAGTTCTCATATTAAAAAGAAAAAATATATAAAATCATGCATGCTGTGAATCCCTAAAATTTCAAAACGTTAAGTGTGTTTTCATAGCATGTCATAAAAAATTTAATGTTAAATTTGAAAAATACCGAAAAATTCTGCGAGAACGATGAATTTTATAAAATAAAATAAAATTTTAAAAATTGAAGGTTTTTTTGGACAACGTCCTCTGGTTCAACTGTCACCGCTCGCCACTGATGGTATATATGTACCTATATGTTTATTTTCATAAAGCAGAGGACAAAATCATTGATTTCTTCTTATATAAAAATCATACATAAAATTTAGAGATGCTTCATGGGGTTTCACAAAAATCTGTATATGTATAAAAAGAGGAGATTTACATTTATTGAAAGTTCGCCAAGCAACTGTATTTTTAGGTCCTTTGAACGATTTTGGATCTCAAATTTCTTGACAATGAAATAATAAAAAATAAATAAGTAAAGAAAAACACGATCGATTAAATCCCAATGAATTTGAATTTTTTTGAGATGAGTTTTCCGAACATGTTTCAGAAATTTGGATAGATGCTAAGGTTCTTGCTTATACGCCCTGTCCAAGGGGGGGGGGCAGCTCATATTAGTTTCGAGGAAGAGGGGGTAGAGAAAAAAGTGTTCTAAATTCTGCTGAGAATGAAATACTGTATAATATTGTTACTGCCACTGAGAGAGGAGACAGAGGCTAATGTCACATTGTATTTCCTTCACTGACCTTTCAAAACCCTGAAGAAGGAGGGAATAAATCTCCGAAACGTCGGCTTTGAATAAAAAAAAATAGTTAGCTCAAAAACTATGTGAATATAAAACGAAATTCAAATGTAGTTTAGGTGCATTGAGATTAAGAGCTGATTAGATTTTGGTTGAAATCGAACCCAAAATTAAGGGAGGGCCGTGGGGTAAAAATTAAAATTATAAGATTTTCAAACTAAAAAAAAACAAGAAAAATGAAATATACTATAAAATGAACCTATTTATAATATAAAAAGAGAGTTATTATTTTCTTCGGGGGCCGAAATTGCGGGGGTTCAAATAAATAAAACTATCAATATAAGTTGTAGACCCTTTAATCGATTTGTACTAAATTTCGCATGTGCACCCTATATAACCTTATGAAAATGACTAAGTGATATTGATAGGGACAAAAAAAGGGGGGGGGGGGATTAAAAATATTTTCAAACAAAAATGGAAGAAAGCTGAAATTTCTAATACAATAATCTCATGATCAAAAGGAGATATTATTAATTGATAATAGACCCAAAATTAAGAGGGGGAAATATCATGAATCATTATGAGATAAGGCGATCCTCCGTTTATCAAATAACTATACAATAATAAAAATAAATATATATTATATTCAATTTTGAACGAAATTGATTGATTAGTTTTTAAGAAAATGGTAAAAAGCAAGAAAACCGTAACAAATGACTCTTTGATGCTTGGTGACTTGCGACCCAGCCTCTTGATAAAATAGACCAAAATAATTATAAATGAGAAAAAAAAAATCGATCTTATTTTGTCGATTTCCTCTATCTTAAGGTTCACACTATGTCTATTATATAAGAAAATAGCATTTTGTTTAAGAATTTTTTAGTTTAAAAGAAATTGTATGAAAAGAATCAATTTCTTCTCCCCGGGAGCGAATTAACTAGAAGTGGCTAACAGTTTTATTTTATTTCCCATTAGATATTTATTCAAATCTATTTATATTTCATATCTCTGTGTTATTTTCATTTATTTTTTATATCAAATAATTATTATTAGGAAATTTGCATTTTAAAGGGTAGTTTATTTGAAGTCCAATTTGAAAAAACGCTAATAAAATTTTATAAAAAATATGAAATTATTAGATCTTATAAAACAATTAATTATGCATCATTTAATACCATTTTGAACGAAATCGATTAGGTACTTTTTGAGAAAATTGTCAAAAACCATCTGAACCGTCACAAAACGATGTTTTTTGAAAGCACGAGATGGGTTTGAAAAAAGTTAAAAAAGTCATATGAAACGAAACATTGACTTGTGACATGGAGGTGAATTTTAAAATGTTTCTAAAACGGCCTTTCATAGACGGTTTTCGGGGTTTTTGACGATTTTCTCAAAAAGTACCCAATCAATTTCGTTCCAAATGGTATTAAATGATTCATAATTAATTGTTTTATAATATCTATTAATGTCATATTTTTTAAAAAAATTTCAACGGAGTTATTAGCGTTTTTTCAAATTGAACTTCAAATAAACTACCCTTTAAAATCCAAATTTTCTAATAATAATTATTTGATATAAAAAATAGATAAAAATAACACACAGATATGAAATTTCAATAGATTTGATTAATTATCTAATGAGAAAAAAAATAAAACTGTTGGCCATTTCTAGTTGATTCGCTTTCGGAGAGAAGAAATTGAATCTTTTCATACAATTTCTTTTAAACTACAAAATTCTTAATCAAAGTGGTATTTTCTTATAAAATAGACATAGTGAACCTTCAGATAGATGAAATCGATAAAATAAGATCGATTTCTCTTTAATTTATAATTAACTTGGTCTGTTATATCCAGAGGATGTCTCACCATCAGACATGATTCAAGTCCATTCACTTTACAATATTGGAATATTTTTTAACGTGTAAACTATTGATCTTAGACATTTTACTTACATGAAGTTTTCTGTTGGAAATAAAATCTTGTTTAATAAAGATCATTATATAAATTTGTGTGACTCAAAGGGTTAGGCAGTGATGGTGAAATTTATGTGGAAAGTTATATAAATCTTAGGCTTAGATATTCTACATAAATAAAAACTCTAATGAAGAAACATTTTGATATCTTAATTTACTAAAATTAAGTTCATTATCTATAATTTGCTCCGATGACTATTTAAATATCTATATAAGATTCTTCTTTTTCTTCAAGTGCCATATTCGATTCCGAGACTAAACGATTACTGTGTAGAGTGTCTTCTCCATTGTAATTTTCCAGGGGAAATTTTTCACAGGGGTAGTTTCCCATTGATATTGATATTGATAGTGACGAAAGAAAAAAGTGTGTGTGTGTGGGGGGGGGGGATTAAAAATATTTTCAAACAAAAATGGAAGAAAGCTGAAATTTCAAATAAAATAGTCTCTTAATTAAAAGGAGATATTATTAATTGATAATAGACCCAAAATTAAGAGGGGGGAAATATCATGAATCATTGGGATAAGGCGATGCTCCGTTTATCAAATAACTATAAAATAATAAAAATGAATATTTATAATCAATTATTTTTCTCTAAAATTTTTTGATAAATATTAGAAAAACAGTCCATGTCTGACCGTTTGTTAAGTGAATTTTTGTTATTTAAAATTTCGATTTTTTTTTTATTTTTCAATTGTAATTACTTTACCATAGTGGGTATGGTCAAGTATTCTAATAGTGGATTGGAAAAGTGTTTTTTTGCTTCGTTTTTTCCAATTATCTCAAAAACGGCTGAAACTATTTTGATTAAAATAAACTGCAACGGATCGTTGCTAAACTTTATCTAAAGTCATTTGAATTATCAAAATTTTTATTCCTATATTATTAATCATATATCACTGCATATTTGCGGTCCTTGATTAAAATAGAATAATAAAGAATTTAAAAAAGTACGATCATACTCTAGAGTAAAGTACTTTAAAAATATAATTTTACTAAAAACTTTATTTAACCTTTTTTGTGGTCCCCAAGGTATTTAATTAGGATATTAAATTTCATCAAAATTGGTTAAGTCATTTTCAAGATATTTAGAAAAAACTAAAAAAGTACCGAAATAAAGTACTAATGTTTGTGGGCCGATATGTACCAAAAACTAATCAGCGCTTAATTTTGTTAAACTAATGGTAGGTTTTCAATTTCATTTCAATCGGTGCAACGGTGTGGAAAAAATCGTGGGCCAAAAAAGCGATAACATACATACATCCATCCATCCATCCATACATACATACATCCGCACGCACTAAATGAAAAAATCGCACTTTTTGGCCTCTCGACGAGACCCCATGTAATTTTTGGCAAAACCGTCACGTGCTAATATTCAACCTAATTGAATACTACAATTTGTGACTTTAATTGAGTCCATGGGTTCCGTAGTCTTTGCCTGAGGACCCTTTGAAGCCACGCTTGCCCCGAGAGCGATTGCAATACTTTACCCATGCTTTGCATTGGATAAAGTAAAAATTGAGTGAAACCATGTCGTTAGGCAGTCTACAAAAAAATCTTCGAAAAAATTATATTTTTCGAGATATTAACTGTTTTGTCAAAATGTCTGTTAGTTAGTACGTTAATACATGCGTGGGATACCAAATTGTTGTGGACGAATTAGCTCAAAAACTGCTTTGAATATCAAAACGAAATTTCACATGTAGTTTTGGTGCATTGAGATTAAGAGCTGATTAGATTTTGGTTGAAATCGAACCCAAAATTAAGGGAGGGCCGTGGGGTAAAAATTAAAATTATAAGATTTTCAAACTAAAAAAAAACAAGAAAAATGAAATATACTATAAAATGAACCTATTTATAATATAAAAAGAGAGTTATTATTTTCTTCGGGGGCCGAAATTGCGGGGGTTCAAATAAATAAAACTATCAATATAAGTTGTAGACCCTTTAATCGATTTGTACGAAATTTCGCATGTGCACCCTATATAACCTTATGAAAATGATATTGATAGTGACAAAAAAAGGGGGGGGGATTAAAAATATTTTCAAACAAAAATGGAAGAAAGCTGAAATTTCTAATACAATAATCTCATGATCAAAAGGAGATATTATTAATTGATAATAGACCCAAAAATTAAGAGGGGGGAAATATCATGAATCATTATGAGATAAGGCGATCCTCCGTTTATCAAATAACTATACAATAATAAAAATAAATATATATTATATTCAATTTTGAACGAAATTGATTGATTAGTTTTTAAGAAAATGGTAAAAAGCAAGAAAACCGTAACAAATGACTCTTTGATGCTTGGTGACTTGCGACCCATTTGCCTCTGATAAAGGATCGTACAATTATAAATGAGAAAAATTGATTCATTTTGTCGATTTCTTATCTTTAGAGAAAAACACTAGGTTCATTATATAAGTAAAATAGCATTTTGTTTGGTTTTTAGTTTAGAAATTGTATGAAAATCAACTTCTTCGAAAGCGAATTAACTATAAAGTGGCCAACAGTCATTTTACTTCCCATTAGATATTTATTCAAATCTATTTATATTTCATATCCCGTGTTATTTTCATTTATTTTTTATATCAAATAATATATTAGGAAATTTATTTTGTGTGCGGTATTAATGAAGTTCACTTGGAAAAACGCTAATAAAATTTTATAAAAAAAGAAATTATTAGATCTTATAAAATACTCGATTATGTGATTATTTAATATTTGAATGAACATTGAAAATTTTTTGAGGCCCGTCAAAAACCATTCGAAACCGTCACAAAAAACGATGTTTGAAAGCACGAGATGGGTTTGTTATGTCATATGAAACGAAACATTGACTTGTGACATGGAGGTGAATTTTTAAAATGTTTCTAAAACGGCCTAGTGTACTTTCGGTTTTCGTGTATTTTGACGATTTTCTCAAAAAGTACCCAATCAATTTCGTTCCAAATGGTATTAAATGATCTATAATTGTTTTCATATTATCTACACGTCATATTTTTTAAAAAAATTAAACGGAGTTATTAGCGTTTTTTCAAATTGAACTTCAAATAAACTACCTTTTAAAATCCAAATTTCCTAATAAGACCATTTTCGACATAAAAATAGGATAAAAATAACACACAGATATGAAATTTCAATAGATTTGATTAATTATCTAATGAGAAAAAAATAAAACTGTTGGCCATTTCTAGTTGATCGGCCGGAGAGAAGAAATTGAATCTTTTCAGCAGAATTTTTAAACTAGCAAAAAATTTTAATCAAAGTGGTATTTCTTAGTAAAATGGACAGAGAACTTTCAGATAGATGAAATCGATAAAGAAGATCGATTTCTTAATTTATAAATTAACTGGTCTGTTATATCCAGAGGATGTCTCACCATCGCATGGATTCAAGTCCCATTCACTTTACAATATTGGAATATTTTTAACGTGTGTAAACCTATTGATCGTAGACATTTTACTATATGAAGTTTCTTCGTTAAATAAATCTTATGACAAAGATCATTATATAAATTTGTGTGACTCAAAGGGTTAGGCAGTGATGGTGAAATTTATGTGTTATATAAACTTTAGCTTATATATTCTACATAAATAAAAACCTAATGAAGAAACATTTTGATATCTTAATTTACTAAAATTAAGTCTGTCATCTTAATTTGCTCCGATGACTATTTAAATATCTATATAAGATTCTTCTTTTTCTTCATGCCAGATTCGATTCCGAGATCGACGATTACTGTGTAGAGTGTCTTCTCCATTGTAATTTTCCAGGGGAAATTCTTTCACAGGGGTAGTTTCCCATTGATATTGATATTTATTAGTGACGAAAGAAAAAAAGTGTGTGTGTGTGTGTGGGGGGGATTAAAAATATTTTCAAACAAAAATGGAAGAAAGCAAAATTTCAAATAAAATAGTCTCAGAATTAAAAGGATATTCATTGATAATAGAATTCAAAATTAAGAGGGGGAAATATCATGAATCATTGGGATAAGGCGATGCTCCGTTTATCAAATAACTAAATAAAAAATGAATATTTATAATCAACTATTTTCTCTAAAATTGTTGATAACATAGAAAAACAGTCCATGTCTGACTGTTTGTTGTTGAATTTGTTATTTAAAATTTCGATTTTTTTTATTTTTCAATTGTAATTACTGTACCATAGAGGTATACGTATGACATTTCAATAGTGGATTGTCATGGAAAGTGTTTTTGCTTCGTTTTTTCGAATTATCTCAAAAACGGCTGAAACTTATTTGATTAAAAAAATTGAGTGAAACCATGTCGTTAGGCAGAAGTCTACAAAAATCTTCGAAAAATTATATTTTTTATATATTAACTGTTTTGTCAAAATGTCTGTTAGTTAGTACGTTAATACATGCGTGGGATACCAAAATTGTTGTGGACGAGTTAGCTCAAAAACTACTTTGAATATCAAAACGAAATTTCACATGTAGTTTTGGTGCATTGAGATTAAGAGCTAATTAGATTTTGGTTGAAATCAGACCCAAAATTAAGGAGGTTTAAAATTAAAACTATAAGATTTTCAAACTAAGAAAACAAGAAAAGGGAAATATACTATAAAATGATCTTTCAATAACGAAAAGATTATTATATTTAAGATTGGATTAATTTTTGGAGACGGACTAATAAGTGAATTAAGTGGATATCGACACTATACTACTACATTATAATTCTGCTGAGAATGAAATACAATATATTATTGTTACTGCCACTGAAAGAGGAGACAGAGGGGAATGTCGCATTGGATTTCCTTCAGTGTCTTTTCAAAACCCTGAAGAAGGAGGGAATAGACTCCGAAACGTCGGTTTTATGAATAAAAAGATAGTGTAAATTATCTTCTTCTTTTTTTGGACTGCCTCATCGATATACACTTAATTATTATATTTTTTTGGGAACAAAATTAGTTGGGGAGGGGTGGGGAGGGGGGGTGGGGTCAAAAAATAAAATCTAGGCCCTTGGTCCAAACCGAACCAAATATTGAATAGTTTTGACTAGTTTTTGCATTTTTAGTCTCCCGGGGGCTCACTGATTATGTATACAAAATTTGGATGAGTTTGGTACAAGAATTGTATTTTTTGACCCTCCCCACCCTCTAAATGATTTTATTAAATATTAGATATAAGAGAGGGGCCAAGCAAATGGTAACTCGAGGGGTGAACCGAAACCTAATATGCTGTACACCTACTTCGACTTGTACTTCCTTTCAAGTACTTCCAAATATTTCCAAGTAATTCCAAATATTTCCAAGCACTTTCAAATATTTCCAAGTACTTCCAAATATTTCCAGGTACATCCAAAATACTTTCAAAGAGGTGTACACCTACTTCCGATCCGGGTCACCCCTCGTGGTAACTTTAGAATCACGCTTTCCGTGGCGCCGCGATTTGACGACGGGTTCTTATAGAACTCGTCAAAATAAGACAAAATCAGAATGGCGTAGGTTCTTGATGAAAAATATTTAAATAAATTAAAGAAAATTTAAAAAAATTTATGGTTTTATAGTGTTGGTAATCACCTTTCAAACTGCATATAACATGTCAACATTCGATTCATTTGTGTATAGATATTGGCTTGTAAACATGGCGGATTTTGTGCCGAAAAAGAGAATTTGCGGGAGGTGATGTTGCACTATTTTTTAATGAAGAAATCGGCTGCGGAAACGGCTCGTATTCTCGGGGGAGTTTATGGGGACCATGCTCCATCTGAAAAAATCTGCCAACGTTGGTTTGGACGGTTTCGAAGTGGTGATTTTGATGTGAACGACAAGGAGCGGCCTGGACAGCCGAAAAAGTTTGAGGATGCTGACCTGGAGGACTTGCTGGCAGAGGATCCGCGCCAATCGCAAGGAATGCGCTACAGACAACAATTGATCAATTTGAATCATGCATTGATCGAAAAACGGCCGCAATGGGCTCGAAGACATGGACGTGTCATTTTGCTCCACGACAACGCTTCGTCGAACACCGCCAAATCGACGAAAGAAACCATCAAAGCGCTCGAATGGGAGGCCCTACCCCACCCGCCCTACTCTCCAGACCTCGCTCCATCGGATTACCACCTCTTTAGGTCAATGGCACACGGATTGGCTGACCAGCACTTCGCTAATTACGAAGAAGTGGCAAAATGGCTCGAATCTTGGCTCGCCTCGAAAGGGGAGAAATTCTACTGGGAGGGGATACACAATTTGCCGGATCGTTGGTCAAAATGTGTAGAATCCGATGGTGCATACTTTGAATAAACCACTTTTGCCAGTTCTGAAAAAATTTGTGTTTTCCTCATGCCGAAAAAAGGACATTATTAACCGGCACACCTAGTATTTTACATGTTCTATTTTTTAGTTGCCAACATAATAGACTCATTTCGTCTTCTAGGGGGGGGGGGGCAAATGTCACCACTGCCCATAGCTGAGTACGCCCATGCCCTGGTCTCAAAGGATTGAAGGTTGTAGAATTCGGAAAAGATTGCAGTAGAGAGGGGAGGGAAGTCAAAGGTCAATTTTGACCTTCTAGGGATCACATGGCTTATTTTTATTATAAGCTTAGAAGCAAATAATTATTTAAGTGAACGTGTCATACTCGGGTTTGAAATCATTTCAATAGTTTTCTTTGTATATATTTTTGCATCTGGTTAACTTTAAAAAATGTCATTATTCAGAACATTTTTTGTAAAATATATTCAAGCAGTAGGCCATCCTCGTGCAATGATGGAGTCCAGGTTCAGAGAAACCAGAGGGCTTTATGTTGATTTATCAGACAAAATAGATGTATGTTGAAATTAATAATAATTAAATAATTCTATTTATTTATAATAATATTAATTAAAATTTATTTGTTTAAAGAAAGCAGATTATAGAATAACTACAGGAAAATTTCAGAAACAAATATGGGAAAATAGACTAAACGAGGTAATTTTTATTTTTATCATAATATCTTCAAATATATTATTATTTTTATTTTTTTATTTTTAGGTCATTAATACACGCAAATCATTAGGAGAAGAAATGCGTGTTGCAAGTGCAAATTATGAGCTATCGAAAAAAATGTAAATGCATTTCATTTATTTAAATAAATAATAGTATTTTGTTTATAATTATAATTTAAATTTAAAAAAATGAGGGAATTGTGAACACTTTTTTAAGACTCGGTACAATCTGGTTGGCCTGGCTAATTTTTTTAGAAAACGATTTAAACCAGAAGGTTGAAACTTAGCATAAATGTACATTGATTCCTACAAACTTTTCTGCTGAATTTCAGTTTATTAGCTACAGACGCTAAAGAGTTCCACATAATGTAACAATCAATTCAATTTTTCATCCCTAAGTTTTGAAGCTAAAAATCTATTTAGCTCTTCGTTTTCGAAACACAATCATTTTGACAGCAGAATCAATTTCTAGGAGCTTTTTTATTACTAACTACGAAAAACCCTATATTGAGCTTAAGTTTCGAATTTCGTAGCACTAGATTTATGGTTGCGAAACGCGAGGGTGGTTCATTCTTACGTACGTAAACATCAACTTCCGGTATTTCGATTTTAGCCAAAATCTTGTGGTACTTCTTGAAGCCTCTAAATAGCTTAGATTTCAAATTTCAAGGCTCTGTGTCTTACCGAAGACGAGTTATGAACGATTGAAATATATATTTTACAACACTCCTATTTTTTTTTTTTATGATATTGATGTGAGAAGGAGATACACCAGAAGGTCCATCCCCTAAAGGCCTGTATGGGCTGGCTCCTCAATCGTGAAAAGAACACAGTAGAAGGAAAAGAAGCCGGGATCACGAGCCAATCTCAGAAACTTAGATGCAATCCAATATCCAATTTACTAAGGTTTTAGGGGCTTCGAGCAGTGGTAAATTCTCCGCGCGAATTTACACACCCTTCCTTTATTTCCATCAGATTAAAATTTATACTCGACTAATAACTCATGACACTTGATAAGTAAACCAATTTAAAAAAAATCGTTAATGCCGTTTTGGAGAAAATCAAAAAAAAACGAAAAATCTTTCATGTAAATGTCAATTGTCCGCCTCCGTGGTGTAATGGTCAGAATAACTGACTGGCAACCCGGAGGTCTCGGGTTCGATTCCCGGCTATACCCAAACATTTTTTCTGTAAGTATAGGGTCTGGTAATAAAAATTAAGTGGGAGATAAATTTAACCGAATTTATCGCGCGGAGAATTTACCACTGCTCGAAGCCCCTAAAAACTTAGTAAATTGGATATTGAATTGTATCTAAGTTTCTGAGATTGGCCCGTGATCCCGGCTTCTTTTCCTTCTACTCTGTTCTTTTCACGATCGTGGGGCCAGCCCATACAGGCCTTTAGGGGATCCACCTTCTGGTGTATCTCCTTCTAACATCAATATCTTAAAAAAAAAAAAAAAAACTTCTAGTGTTCCGATTTCAATGACTAATGTACGAGCCCCGTGCCATCTCAATTGGCCCACCAATATTTTTTCTTTTTAAATAAAATCATGCTAATTTTTTTAATTTAAATACTTTTTTTTATTATCATTTGGAACAACATTTTAAACAATTTAAAACATTTAACTTAAAATTATTTTTTAATTGTTAAAAACAAGGAAAACATACAAAATCCAAAACCTTTACCACTGTGTGATGTCGCCTTTATTTTTAATTACGGCTTGAATTCTTTTGGACAACGTACTTATTAAGTTTTGACACTCATCTTGAGTGAAAGTATCCCAAATATTTTGAAGTTTGTGTTTTAATTCGACTACGTTTCTAGCTGGTTGTATTCGTAATAGCTTTTTCATTGTGTGCCAAAGAGTTTCTATTGGTGACAAGTCGGGACTGTTTGCCACCCACTCCAAAAGTGGAACATTATGATCAGAAAGCCATTTTAAAGATTTTCTTGATGTATAGCAGGCCGCCCCGTCTTGTTGGAACACAAAATTATTATTATTCTCCAATGCATCTGACTTTGTTGGAAGGAACTATTTTTTTAAAATCTCTAAATATTTATTTCTGTTTACAATTCAATCAATGAATTGAAGTTTTCCAACACCTATAGCAGACATTGAACCCCATTCCATAACTGAAGCAGGAAATTTTACTTTCTTTTTTTAAACAATCTGAATTGAAAGCTTCATTTTTCTGACGAATAACTCTGCTTCGATTGTCCCCAACACAAACTTCAAAACGAGACTCATCACTCCAATGGACACTATTCCATTCATCACTCGTCCAATTAATGCGACTTTTAGCCCATTTAAGCCGATTTTCTTTTGTTTTAATGTCAAGAGTGGCTTTTCTTTCGCCTAAAAAAAATTAGTAAAATTATAAAAAAAAATTTTGGAATAAGTTGCAACAAAATTACTAAGTTTTAAAACCTAACTTAAGGGCTTCTCTATGGCACGTGGATCTTGAAACACTTCTCCCCACAGCATCGCTCCAAAGTACAGATAATTCACCATAGTTCGAACGCCTGTTTTTCTAATAATTTTCTTCAAATCCCGCCTATCAGCATCTGATATTTTGGATTTCGACGCATACCGAGGTTTTATAGCTATTTTACCCGTTGTTTTATAAACTCGAATAATATTTCTGACAGTAAATTTGATAAATTAACTAGATCGCCAATTTCCGCGTTTGATTTTCCCTTTTAAAATAAATTGATAATAATTGAGCGAATTTTTTCATCAACAACCTTTCCACGAGTCATTTTTACTAATAATAAACAAAACAAACTTTCTTTTGTTGGAAAAAGGCAAAGCCTACTTGATTATTCCACATATTCAAAGATTCTTAAAAAAAAAATCGTGAAAAGAAAAGAACTATCTTTTATATAAAAATATGTTTTTAACAATTAAAAAATAATTTTAAGTTAAATGTTACAATAAAATGTTTTAAATTGTTTAAAATGTTGTTCCAAATGATAATAAAAATAAATATTTAAATTAAATTTACCGTGAATTAGCATAATTTTATTTAAAAAGAAAAAATATTGCTGGGCCAATTGAGATGGGGTGGAGCTCGTATTAGATGAAGGAGAAGGTATCAGCCAAAGATGGAATCACTGGGTTCAATAAAACACCTTTAATAAAACGTTTCGGCCTGAATTTATTTGCCCATCTTCATTTAATTAGGAGTTATACACAAAATGCGGTACACATATGTGATCGAACCAAGCCTTGTCTAAAATAAAAATTTTTAGCGTCATGTAAATTTATAACGTGTCTGGACTCAAAAGTTTCAGAATCATTCAGGCTTGATTCGATCACATATGTGTACCGCATTTTGTGTAAACTCCTAATTAACTGAAGATGGCCAAATAAATTCAGGCCGAAACGTTTTATTAAAGGTGTTTTAATGGACCCAGTGATTCCATCTTTGACTGATATCTCCTCCTTCATCTAATACAGTTTCATCACAGCCACGAACTCTAACAATATTCAATGACTAATTATTTATTCCGCCACGCAGAGAGCCTTTACAAAAAAGAAAAACAGATTTTTTACAAATTATGACACAACTCATCAGCCGACCAAATAAAAACGCCAGATGTTGTGTCTATTAATAATTAGAATACATGTATATATGGGCGCTAGTAGAACACAACTCCAGAACAGTGGCCAGAGTGTTGGGAGCGCCAACAGCGTCCCGCAACTGTGCAATTGCGATCAATACATTAAAAGAAAAAAATAATAAACAATATGGAGAGAAGAAGGAAACATTTTATTTGTTTCATTCATTGACCCTTGAAACCCTGAAGAAGGAGGGAAGAATCCTCCGAAACGTCGGTTTGAAAGGAATGGGGGAAGGATTCCAATAAATTACACCTTATTTGATATGTGTTAATTTTTTCTTTCATCCCTACCCCTGCCCTGCCTTCCATTACCTTCAATTAAAATATGATAATATTACAATAAAATAAAATAAAATAAATAAAAAGCTTGCTGTACTCCTTTTAGCCTATATCGAGCTTAAGTTTCGAATTTTGTAGCTCTGAAGACTTATGGTTGCGAAACGCAGGGAGGTACATACATACAAATAAGTACGTACATACGCACTGACCAATGAATTTTTGGTCGCTTTTTGGCCTCTGGGGACCACATTATCCGCTTTTTATGTCCTAAATCCGATTTCAAACCATTTAGGGCATCGATTCCTTCCCCCTAGACGTTACAAAAAATTTCAATCTCTGAGATAGAAGCTTTCATATATAATGCCGATTAGAATTCTGTGAAGACATTTATTTATGTTTGTGCTTAAATATTTTTAAATTAAAAGATTTTGGATCTTACTAGGTTCATTAATTCATTGTCTGGTTCGGTCAAAGTATCTTATCAACATTACTCATAATATTTTTACAATATATGAGCTAGCTCAAAAACTAGTGTGAATATTAAAACTAAATTTCACAAATAGTTTTGGTGTAGTGAGATTAAGAGCTGATTAGATTTTGGTGTATATCGACCCAAAATTAAGGGGGTGGAGGAGGGGGGGGTTAAAATTTAAAATTATAATATTTACAAACTAAAAAAACAAGAAAAATGAAATATACTATAAAATGAACCTATAATGACGAAAATGTTTTTTTTTCTGGCGCCAAAATTAGGGGGGTATAGGGTCAAAAAAATGAAAATATAGGACCTTGTACCAAACTCAACAAAATTTTGTATACATAATCAGTGGGCTACCAGAAAACTAAAAATGCAAAAACTAACTGCCGAAAATGGGGGGGGGGCAAAAATGAAAATCTAGGCTCTTCTACCAAACTCATCCAGAAGTGTATGGTAAAGTCAAGTGAATGGCCACATCAGAACGTGTTAATTTATTTTGAGGGTAATATTGTATTTCTATTTTTTAATTTTACTTAAACATAAAATTCTTGATAAATTATTTTTATTTATTTTAAAATTCTTCATGACAATGTGATTAATCCTTATCAAAGTACATACATCCAACTTATTTCCTAATATTTCATTCTATTTTAAATATATAAACTTTTTTAAAATTATATTTATATTTATTTAATTTCAGGTTGTGATGATGAGACAAATAATGAAGATTTTAGAACATACTGACAATGAGAACAATAAGGATGAAGAAAAAGTGATGATGATGATGATAATGATTTAGAACATACTGACAATGAGAACAATAAGGATGAAGAAAAAAGTGATGATGATGATGATAATGATCATTATGATGATTGAGTTGATTTCCCAGATGTTTCCTTCTTGTAAAATGAAATATCATACCTATTATATTATTTATTCGTGTATTATTAAATTAACTATTTATTTTGGCAATTTTAGTTTTTATTTTATTTTTAATTAATTACACTGCTCGACAAAGATTAAACAAAAATTTCCCCAGGTAAACCTAACAATGGATTCTAGTAGAGTTTTTTATGCTGATTCTCATCCAATTTCCCGATTTTTTACAACACGTCAGAGTTTTGAGATATTATCGGTTAAAATGACGAAAAAAGGCCATTTTGACCTATGTTCGAGTCCCATTAGATATTAAACATCAATATTTGAAATCAAAATATTTTGTTACCGTAATAGAAAATAGCTTTCTCTTTGATTTTCAAATTACCACTTGTTTTTAGCTCAATTAGAACTCGAGTTATAGCTAAAAGACTAAAAACTTATGTTTTTATCTATGTTTATTATCCTTTAAAATCACGTAGTTTTAGTTTTTTAGATATAACTCGAGTTATAATTGAGCTAAAAACAAATGGTAATTTGAACATCAAAGAGGAAGCTGTTTTCTATTACGTCAACAAAATATTTTGATTTCAAATATTGCTGTTTAATATTTAATGGGACTCGAAAATAGGTCAAAATGGCCTTCTTTGGTCATTTTGACCGATAATATCTCAAAACTCTGACGTGTTGTAAAAAATTGGGAAATTGCATGATAATCAGCATATAAAACTCTGCCGGAATCCATTCTTAGATTTACGGGGAGAAATTTTTTGTCGAACAGTGTTATAATATAACACAATGACAAAAAAATTGGCATCGATAAATAATTATTTGAGTTCCAGAGAATGTAATTTAAATTCAGTTTACATACGAGCAAGTTAATGCAGGTTTTTCCTCGGCCTCGTATAAATTTCAATTTGATACCGGGTAACACCTAGATGGACCATATCTTTTTTCGCTCTCTTGGTTCAGGATGGAGAATCAGCTGGACCTCAATGGTTCTAATAAAACGGTAGTCTGGCTAAGTATTCTCAAAAATTTCGCTTTATAAAAATATCTTTGAATTTCTTAAAGATTAATTTAATTAATTTGATAATTTCTATATTTGTATAAATATACTAGAAAAACAAATTTATTTATAATTTGTTAAAAATTCCGTTTAGTAGATTTGCTCGCGAATCTACTCCGCGGAATTCTAAATTAATTTGTATCATCTCTCTATGTAAGAATAGACTTGTAAAAAGCGTCTGAATCGAGGGAGTAATATATAAGAACTTGAGATGCCATGTCCCTCTAGGTGGTCCGTGGTGGGGTATCATGCGGGCTATACGCGGATTGATACCGGGTAACACCTAGATGGACCATATCTTTTTTCGCTCTCTTGGTTCAGGATGGAGAATCAGCTGGACCTCAATGGTTCTAATAAAACGGTAGTCTGGCTAAGTATTCTCAAAAATTTCGCTTTATAAAAATATCTTTGAATTTCTTAAAGATTAATTTAATTAATTTGATAATTTCTATATTTTCTATAAATATACTAGAAAAACAAATTTATTTATAATTTGTTAAAAATTCCGTTTAGTAGATTTGCTCGCGAATCTACTCCGCGGAATTCTAAATTAATTTAAATTTCAAGGATGATAATACATGAGCATCGACCGAAAAGGGTGGCAAAAGTGGCTCCTGCTACCAGGGGGTAGCGAGCTAGCGGGGGTGAGGGTCAAGGGGTACAATGCCCCGGGCGCCACTCTTGGAGAAGCCGCCGTGAAAATAAAATATTTTTGTGTTTATTTCACTTAATTAAGGGGTTCGCGACTGTTTTCATTTTTATAAGAAAATTCTCAAATTTTTACCATCGAATCATTGATGTATTAAATATTTATTCCCAAAATTTGAAGTTGATCGTCTGTCCCATTACTGAGAAATAAATGATTAAAAATTGTCCTTTTAACATGGAAGTAAATGGACCGAGCTTTTAAAAGGTATAACTTCTATACTAATTATACTATTTTCAACAAATTTATACAGGTCAATAATTCAACTTTTATGAATCGAATGATACATTATTTGATAGATTTGACAGTCTAGTTAATTAGTTATTCATTTTTTTTATTTATTTAATGTCACCGGGAACAAAGCCCATTTAGACAGCACATAAATAGAGTGTTAGTAGGGTTAGTAAGGAGCCGAGTTTTCATCTGATAGAAATTTTTATTTGCCAGCCTGGATCGAACCCCCGGAACTCCACTTCAACATCGTCATAATCGATCGATGCCGAAGCGAAGCCAGTGCGTTAGCTGACTGAGCTACCCGACTCCCTAATTAGTTATTCATAAATGTAAAAAAAATAAAAAGTTATTTGTAGCCAACAGAATATAACAAAAGCACTAGTGTCGAATTCCAACTCTATTTCTTGAAATCGTTTTTGTGTTAAATAAATGTTTTTATCTCAATATTCTTTTTATTAATATTATCAAAACAAAGGTTTTTATTCGAAATTAACCTCATTATTAACAAATTTAGTAGCCAGAGGTTGTCACTCTGCAGAAATACAAAAGATTTTTTCGAAAATCCACCAGATAAATAAGCTGTCCCGGGCTTCCTTAAACTAGAAAACGAAAACAAATGCTATTTAATTTTTGAGTTTTCTTTATTGATTACACCATCAACAAAGTTACTCATTAAAGAATGATTTTTGTGATTTTTTTTGAATTTTATATTAAAAGTAGTCTTTATAGAAAATTTGACATTTTTAGCGCCAGTAATTCCGGAGAAATCGTGATGAAACCAAATGAAATTCTTTTTCCTTATTTCACTAAATTTCGAATTTGAATTTAAAAAAAAAACCTTGGCATTTTACTTCTTAAAACTTAAGCCTCATACCAAATTTCAGATTATTACCTCCAGTACCTATAGTTCCGTAGAAATCGCGATCTCTTAAAATGAAATTATTAAAAAAAAACACACAATTTTATTGTCACAATCTTTGATTTTAGTACAAAATATGTTTATATTGCATGTCAGAAGGCTTTATTTTAATTAGGAAATTTTTTTTGTCTAATTTATAGTTTTTACCTCTTTTCTATTCTTTCTTTATTTTCCACAAGAAAATATCAATAAATTTGATGCATTTTTTTATTCTGAACATCTTTTGTATTTGGACTTTTGATCTAAAATTAATAGGAAACCCAGGTAACACACAATATCCTCAGAATATTCTAAGAAGATTTAAATGTCCTTAGAATATCCTTAGAATATTCTGAGGATATTGTGGTTACCTGGGAAAATATCTATCTATTTGAAATGTTTAGAGGAATTATCAAATGAACACTGAAAAAGTATTTAAAATGGTGGTTCGATTACCAACGCTTGCTAATAATAATATTCATAATTCTTCTGAACATTTCAAATGCGAAAAATAGTCCTAATATGCGTTTGACGTCACGCCATTTTATACTTTTTTGCCACCTTTTGAAGTATTTTTTTTTCTGAAAATCTTTATCTATCACTGCTGCCGTTACAATACAAATGTATTATTTACAGTACAATAGTACCTACATTAATATTAAAATAATTTAGTTTCTGGTACATTTCATAAAATATCTCAAAGATAGTACATTTATGAAACATTACAGTCCTAAAAAATATAAACTTTAAAATATCAATATAAAGAACGGATAGATGACGCTATACAAAGTAAGTTCTAAATGTCCTCTTATTTTTATTAAAAGTATTGCCCCCTATAACAGATAGCAGCTTTTCAAATTTGATAACTTCAAAAATACAAAAATGAATAAACTACAAAAATAATAAATGAAAAAATTTGACCATATGTTACGAAAAAAAATGTATCTCTTGTCAACATACATTTTTCAATAATAATCATAGACAGAAAGAACAGCCGTGTCTACTAAAAAATGTATAGTATTGTTAAGATATAATTTATACGAAACTAAAAAAGTATGTGATTCGATTTTAGGATTACTAGAATTAGATAATGGTAGTTCTACAGAGGGTATTTTATAAAATTTTAAGAGATTATTTAGTTTCTTTGGGAGTTAATTTAGAAAATCTAGCTGGATTCTCTGCAGATTATTATTTTGAGTAACCATTATATTTCCTGTTTTCCTTTTTATATTTTAATACGTTAATATACAAAAATAATTAAGTGACTCGATTTTTATTCCGTTACAGTACATTTTACTAAAATGAATAGTACATTCGAATAAAAACTCACGGTAGCACTGAAATGAATCCATGTCAATAACAATATTGTAATAGAATTAACTGAACTAAATACTCGTATACTTTTGAAGTTAACACTTATACCGTTTGTTATTCAGGGGTATCTACTCCCCTAGTTTCATGACTCCCTCCCCCAAGCTTCATTAAAAGTACTCCTCCCCACTTTCATGAAAAGTAACTCCTCTCCCCCCTTACAAATAGAGGAATAACAGCAGGCATACTACTCTAAAACTTTTTCCCTAGGAAAAGTATTGTTGTATTTCGCTAATGTATTTACAATTTTAGGCCTATTAGTTGTAGCAGTATAATTTATTCACTTTCAAGAATTAGAAAAGGTTTTTTATTACCTTTTTGTTAAACTGACTAGACGGGGACTGTCCCACATTGGACAATCTTTTGTCTTTTGTATTAAAAAATTTATATTTATTATTTATTCATATTTTTACAAAGTCGATGTTGAATTTTAGCGACACTAGCGCCCGTCTGATATACTTTTGTGATCATGCTAATGTGGAATATATGCGCTTTCCAGGCTACAGCAAAACGAGATAGTTAAAGTAGATTTCATTCTTCAATTCGAAAGAGTTATAAAACTATATTCTCCTTTAAAACATATTTTTTTGTCTACTGATAAGTGATAACTGTCCAAATATTATCTGATTGCATTGGATAAAGTAAAATGGGGGAAATGGCTTGGCAGCCTTTTTTTTAGCATACCCTTAACTGATCTGTTAAGATAGTTGTCTAAATATCAGGGGTTTCCATTATACGAGGTGTAGCTATTAAATGAAGGGACTGTGCTATAGAAACGTTGAATTCTATATTGGAAGTGAATACTTGTGAGGGATTTTGCAACAACATATCACAAAATAATGAATTATTGAAAAAAGTTCATATTTCATAGGAAAAGTACGAGTGATTGATTTTTTATTTTTTATGTTGATGTTTTAATTTTATCTATGAATGCTCTTTATTCCATTATGGTTTATATATGATAATAAAATAATTATTTATCTACATACAGATTCATGTCCTACATTAAATTGTGAAACATCTGGTCCCTTTACCTTTTGTTTAAGTTTTATAGCAGATTTTTAGCATATAATGATAATTTTGTTACAATTCTCAAAACCCCCACGAGAAATATTGATGACGCACTCTGCGTATTAATTAAGCTAATGCTAGAGTATATAGAACAGACAATAAAGATTCGCATAGATGTCGTATACATATAACTCCAAAACTGTTCAAAAATAAAATAAAAATATTATAATACATGTAAATACTAAATATATTTATTAAATTAAATCTTCAATTTTATTATTCTTTAGATCCAATTAAAAAAGAAAGATATTATACTTCTATCAGCTCTTTTATTGTCGTAATCAAGTGTATTTCTGTGACTTAAATAAAGGAGGCCCTAGACGGTCAATCTTTTGATCAAAATGATTGAGTCAAGGATGATTGACCGTCTAGGAACCCGTTTGATGATTGAGTCAATCATTGACGGTGATT
>JALMQS010000066.1:5402446-5421581 GCA_024734495.1 Forficula auricularia
GGATAAAATTATAAATATTTTTTTTTCAATTTTTTGATATATTTAATAACTGACTCAATGTTTAAGGCCTGAAGCAATTTAATTAAATTTAAAAATATGTATATATGTCTAATAAAATAATTTAATAATGAGAGTGTTTATTCTTTCAGTCGAGAGTTAATGAACAAAGTGTTGTTCGCATGAATCAATGAAAATTTAGAATCATCTTTAATCATCAGAATAAAAAATATTATTTTGAATGTAATAGAAGTTTAGAGGAAAGCGGTGTTGGTTTATAGTGAAACATATTAAACACAGGAATTATTTAACGGGTTATAGTGGTGTTTCACACAAAGTGGAAATAAAATGGAAACACCACTATAACCCGTTAAATAATTCCTGTGTTAAATGTAATAATTTTTTTTCGTCAAAAATAATGATAAGTACCTATCTTTTTCGAAGTCACCAAAATTAGAGAAAAAATTTGACGCAAATTTACCATAGCCCTGCCTGAGGAAAAGTTAAATGAAATTGTTTACTTGAAAAATTACGAGTGTGTTTCCAAGTGGGTGACAAAACAACCCTTCTGGCATGTAATAAAAATCATCCATAACAAAAACCATTTTATCAATATTTATAACATCTTGGTATCTTGGATTGTATTTCTCTTTATTTAGAATTAGGTTTAATGTTTTTAAATTTATTTTGCTTTAAGAGGAGGGGAGTTCCAAAGAAGCAATTATTAGGGGATTTTTGTACCTGTCGGTGTTCAGAAGTGGCTTAGCTTAAAATTATAAAAAAATTCCACGAGTTGCTTCATTCTTTTCTTATCAACGACAAATAAGATCGAATTTGATGTATCTAGTAATTTGGTAAGAGAGCCCTTGCTGTGCGGTTCGAACTGCACTTGATCGGCTTACTGATTTATTGTTGTTTTTAATGCCAAGGAAGAAAGAGAAGGTTGCAGAACTTAAATAATAATTAGACACTTTAGAATTATCGAAAAGATTAAAGTGTTCAAGAAAAAGGATGAAGATGAAGGTGCCTGATCTACGTTGAGAGTCTTGTAGCATCAAAGATTGAAAGATTTGAAAAAAAGAAGAGGAGAGGGAGAGAATTTCAGTCCACAGAATTCAGTGAGATAAACGTAGTGGTGAATGAATTAGATATCGAATTCTTAGAGTATAAACCTGCTAGCTCACAACAAGGAAATTTTACAGGGCAGAGAAAAAATAAACAAAATTTAATATTGTTGCTATGGAAAGAAACTATTTGTCACATATTTTTCCTACAACTTACGATTTTTACTTGGACGATGGTGCATCTCTTTTACTTTCAAACGGTATTAATATATCATATACAGGGTGGGACGCGGTCACTTCCTTATTTTAAAAAATCATAACACAAAATGTATTTGCAGAAATTTCCAAATATGGCTATCTCAATGAATTGACGAGGACAGTGGCCACCTTCGAGATGTCGTTTTTAAAACCTAATGAAAAAAAAAACTTTAAATTTACTCCTGTAAACAGAAAAAATAATTAAATCTGTACTGCCAATACTTTTGTGTTATGATTTTTTAAAATAAGGAAGTGACCGCGCCCCACCCTATATAATAAAAAATGGATTTAGCAGGTTTACTCTAGGCGACGATATTCTAATTTGGACACGAAGGGATCTATGCTTAAAATAAGGTTTGGAAGGAATCGTGATTATTTCATTGAAGTGCATAATTCTAGCTAAAGAAAAAGAGTGGAGACGCCTAATAGTTCAATGGTTGGGCCAGCTAGTCAAGGGAGCCATTTTGAGTTGAGTACAGTGGCAGGAGGAAATTTGGAATAATTAATATTTTCTTCAATTTTTAATTTGAATTGTTTTTATTTTTATTTTTTTGAATGTGAAGGAGGGCCTTTGATCGGTGTGGGTTGCAGCCCATGAAGTGGATGTCTAAATCCACCAGTTCTAACGAAGGTCTGATGCAAATGAGACACTCAGCATGGACAGCTTGGCTTACATCTTCAGGGTGTTCGGCCCAAAGAAATTATATGAGAAAGTTTTATCCTATTTTATTTTATTTTAAAGAGTTTATTTCCTCAATATCAATGGCACTTTTGAGATATACGTGAGATATACTTTTGAGATATATGTCGTACACCCTTAATCAATATGTTATAATATTAGGTTGGATTACAATTATTCTTTTTTTCCAATCTAATAATTCAAGAAATTTCATATTAAAAGAGGAAATTAAGATTATCGATTTCATTTAGTTCGACTCGAATTTCAGCGAAAACAATCGCTGAGTTTGATAATTGAGGGCGAGTGGAAAAGGCGGGTCAATTTCCGATTCGAAGGCTGTGCTATTTTGATTAAACTAACTTCTCAACAACACCTTGCGAACAGAATAATTAAAGGCAAATAGAGAAAAAGTCGTCTGGATCAAATTGATGTCGGCGTTTTTTCCAATGCAACGTGGCTAAGTTATTTCCCCTGGGTCACCGGGTTATTTCATCTTGATATCAAGTTGTAATTCTATTCACTTCCTGTTCCGTCAGCGAACAGTGTTTTTCTTTTCTTTTCTGAAAGGGGACGAGGTTTTCCTTCTCCCTCAATTCATCTCTTTCACCGTTTCACCGGCTGCGTCTTCTCATCCGACGACGTTCTTCGTCAAATTCATAAGATACTCTTGAAGGTTTTTTTTGTTTTAATTTTGAAATTCGAGAACATTGAAAATGTTTTAATTTTTTGATTTGGCCATGACAAATTAGGCTAGAGTTGTTTTAAGGATGAGGCCGAGCAAATATTTATTTCGCTTTTGACGGGAGGAAGAAAAATGTTATTTTCAGAATAGGTATAGGTGTGAAGGTAGGTGGTGTAAATATAAACGTATAATGACATAAGTACACCTCCTGTCAAAAAGAGCGCACTTAAAATATTAAATTTTTTAGGTTTTTATTTTTGTTATATTTATTTTTGAGCATAGCTAACATAACTTTAACAGTCATTCTTGCTTTTTCTAATTGTGCCAATTTTGGCTTTAAATTTAAAGTACAAATAATACAAATTTCTCCAATACTAGTTATACAAGCATTTATTTATTTTAAAAATTTAGTTTTTAATGGTCTCTATTTTTTCAGTTTTAAAATGTTAAGTTTTATTCAGCAATTATGTACATATGGTTTTTTTTTAGGTCCCCTAACATTTTGGGATCTAGCACTAATATATTACATTTTAACCTACATTGCCTTGGATGACATTCGTTGTTATTACATTTTTTTATTTTTTATATATTTTTTTTTCATATGCAATATTATTTACAAAATTTTTTTTACAAAGTGGAAATTATTAATTAAGTATTTGGAATGCTGGCTAGGAGAAAAAGCTGAGAACTACTCGCCGGATATGGTATAATGGTCTCTAATACATTTATAATATTCAATTTTTTTATTAAAAAGAAATGGATTATTGTAAAAATGCCTTAAAGTCAAATGGACCCTGTAAGATTGAAGAAAAGTAAAAGCTGAACAAGCTTAGAGAAAATGATATCACGTTTATAGAAAAATTGAAAATCTAAAAATTTTAGGATATAAGGGTGAAAATTTGAAAGAGGAATGGGTAAATCAAAATAATTGTCATATCTCAAAAATGATAAATTCAAAAATAAAATATAATTTCAAATTCGAATTATATCGTAAGCAGAAGCCTATAGCAAGTTTTTATTAAAGTCAGATCTATAGGTAAAAATTAAATTATTAAATAATATTTTAGAACCGACATGTTGTCTAATTGAAAACAATGGGTTTACTAACAAATTAGCAAGCGATTACAAGCACATATGGTATATGTCAGCTCGCGTTAGCCTTGTAGTGTTAAAGTACTGACGCTGTTTCGCTCCAAGTCGGCACACGTTGCCGTGGTCAGGCGTACACGAAATTTCATTTACAATTGTTTGACTTCAAAAAAAAATTAGAGAGTAATATTATTGGTTATTTTTGAGACATCCTAATGTATTATAATATATATAAAGCTAGAAATAAATTTTTCAAAATTCAAAAAACTTCTTTGTTTTTTAATCAAAATATAAAATTCGAATTTACTGTGGAGGTTGGCGCTTATTCAAGGAGGGTTAGTCACGGGACTCCAAAATAGAAAAGGGGTTCAAAATTTAAAATCTTTAAATCTTCTTGATCAGTCAAACCAAAAAAACTAAAATTTAGTAAGTGAGTAAAAAAAACATTTATTAAAAGAAGGTTTAGTAATCGACGGGACCTGAAATTGATTGGTACACTTTTGAGTAGATTTAATTTATTAATTGTTTTCTCTAAGAGTTTGAATTAGAAAGATGGAACTTGGCACAAAGAGACAGTTTATAAAATTATGAGCCGAATTTCTGCCCATTATTTACAGCCATTCAACACTACCATTTAATCATTCGATTTTTTCGTGCATTTGTAAACCAGCAACATTGAAGCAAGAAAGCCCAAAATTTAATCAGAGCTTCGTTTTGAAAATATAAATATTTTAGCAGCTCAATATACTTTCTACAACTTTTGTTCTTGAATTATCGTATCAGTATCGAGCCGAGATATATTAATATCCAATTTTTTTTAATATGGTCACCTGTTAGGCTTGGTGGCAAGTTACGTATATATATAGTAGTAATTACAGGCCAAAAACTTCCTAATGCGTAGGCACTGAACTTGAAGTGGCGACTGGCTTAGCTAGACAACCGATTGGTACTCTGCAATCACGCCTGATCACTTGGAGGAGGTTGCTTGGCTTTGTTAGTTTAATGAACTAAAAACTGTTTTTCATCGTCGAAAGTAAATTTTCACTACTATTTTTTCAATTATTATTGTAGATTAAATTTGTTCGTAAATTGTGTTATCGACGACATCACGTTGTTACATGTTATAAAGGTAGAATTTCACCTTTTTAGCTTTGTTCTGTTTCGGTTTTACGTATTTTAGAGTTTAGTGTAATGGCGACGTTTAGGTCAAGTTGATACGCTCATTTTGGGTCAAATTGATACGGTGTAGCAACAACTCACAAGCATTTCAGAGTTATTCTTCATCAAACCTGGCCAAAACTGGATCCAGTGTATTTCCTGCAAGTGGGCACACATCACCTGTGCAGAGAACAACCCCTTTAACACTTGTATTAACTGTCAATCAGAACCAAATTCTTCTTCAAGTCGGAGTAATCGGTCACAATCAATGATTGTTGCGGCTTATCCCAAAAAAAAATTATTGTAGATTTTAAAATATCTTTTATAATTTTAATAAAACATTTCATATTTCTGTTTGTCTATTATTTTATTAATTCCTGACACCGTATTACCTTACTCAAGGCGTATCAACTTGATCCAGACCGAATTTAAGTTGATATATCTTACAAAGTTTTTAAAACTTTATTTTAATAAAGACAAATTTAATTTTATAAAGGATTTAAATATCTAAGTTATAGCCAAATAGTTATAGTTACGAATTACACCTACTTTATTCAAAATGATGACATGAAAAAATTACAAAAATCAGGACGTAAAAAGTGTATCAACTAGACCCAGTCTCCCCCTACTATATAGCTTTTAACTGAAGCAAAATGTTACCGAGCATCGCTCGATTTAACCGAGAGTACTTTTTAATTATATGTTAGAGGTGTTGTTTTAGTTTTTTTTAGTTGTTTTTTACTCTCTCTGGAATCGAACCCGGAGGTGCGAGAAATTAGAATTACGGCCAGTTGGCTAGCCTGTCTCTGACATATGCAATTAATTAAATTATTCATTGCATCTCGGATCTAATAGATGACACTCTTTTGATGTCTTAAATTTAACTCTAGTTCTCTTCTTCGATATGAAAATCTTTTAAAATTTAATAATTATTATTATTCATATAAATTGAATGAATGAATTGGAAATTGTTAGACATAAACCAAGGTTTCCTGTTTTTTCGAATTAAATATTGAACGGTAATATGACTGGATGGTAAAGCCAATCTTACACTTCTATAAAGGTTGCAACATATCTTTTATAGCTCCTGAGTAAGTGGAGTCAGAGTTTTTATCATGGGAATGTATCGAACAAGCATCATTCGTGGTTCTTTGAAATGTACAAATTAATTAAAAATTAAATTATAATATAATTTTTATTTAGTAGATAATTTTTTTATTTGTTTTTTTAATTCAATATTTGAAATTTTTTCCTTAAAATTACTCATTGATTGAAGCTCAATTAAGTTTGAATTCAAAGATAACCGTTAATTCGAGAGTGGAGATCGAGGTGGATCCAGGAATTTTATGGGGGGGGGGGAGAATGTATATGGGGTGCCCGATGTATATAAAATCTACTTTTATCTTGTCGCGTCGAATATCAGATTACAACCGAGCGCAGGGGGGGCGGGCGAGGAGCTTCACACGCACACATCATTTTTATTTCAATTTAAAATTTAAAACAAATATTTTTTATAAGTTTTGCCGTATGCTGATGATATGGGGGGGGGGGGCGGTCTTCCCTCACCCCCCTGGACCCGCCCTTGGTGGAGGTTGACAGTGGTTTTAATGTATGATTTAATTTTGGAGAAATAAATTTTCTTTTAATATATTATTATTATTAGTTATTACGTTATTAGGTTATTACTTATATTTTATTATAAATCATCAATGAGTGAAACAAAAGCTCACTATATTGTTTAATCTCAATGTTCTTATTGGATGGAGGGGTTGGAAGTGTAAACTATGCAAATCCTAGCAGAAATTTGCTGTGTTACTAACAGAAATTTAAAAATATATAAAAAAAAATGAACTTTCATCTCTGAGATCTATAGCTCTCAAAGAGTCAGGACCCACACAGGGCATAGCAAGCCAACACATTATATTCTATGAATATACATGTGAAAGTAAAGATAAATTGAAGGATTTATTTTGACGAGAGTGCAATGTTATTGATTCTTAAGAAGAAATATACGTGGTTATTATATTGCTGATTTGAACCAAAATATATACCTATAGGTATATAAATGAATATATATATATATAATTTATTTGTTAGATACTATATAGTTTTGAAGGTTGACCTTTCATCATCAGTCTTTCTCAGCTTAAAGGAGGAGGTTCTCTATTCGATTGAATTTTTTTTTTTTTTTTTTTTTTGTACCTATGTTACCTCATATCTCCGCCAATTGTCAACCGATTTTGAAATTTTTTTTTTGCATTGGGTCCAGTCTGGCTTCCGGTGGTCCCATTTTTTTTCGATTTTTTCATAGGTATTCGAACCTTTTTTATTAGGTTTGTTTAGACCTAAACTCTTTGTTTATGAACCGATTTCGATGGTTCTTTTTTTGCAAGGGAGTGTCTTAGGGATGGTGTCGTATTAATTTGGTCAAGTTCTGATGATATAATCACTATTAATAACATCACTAAAAAGAAAAATAAAAATTTTTTTTAAGAAAAAATAAAAACCGACTTCAAAAAAAAATTAAATGCAACAAATATAAAAATACACTAAAAGGTATATAATTATTATCTTATTTAGTTACAACTAAGCGACAAAATATTAACACGAAATTACTTTTTGAAGTTGGTGCCAAACGCCATATACCTTTTATGATCGCACTCGACGGATCTTACTTAGTACGTTTGGCGGGTACGCTCGCTTATAAGTATAGTTTGTTTGGCACCGACTTTAAAAAAGTAATTTCGTGTTAATATTTCGTCGTTTAATTTGTAACTAAATAAGAATAATTATTTTATACGCCTTTTAGTGTATTTTTATATTTCATTTTGCGCTAATTTTTGAAATTAGTTTTTTTATTTTTTCTTAAAAATTTTTTATTTGTTTCATAGGTATTAGACCTTTTTTAATGGTTTCTTTAGACCTAACCTCTTTGTTTATAGACGATTTCGATGGTTCTTTTATCGAAAAGAATTGTCTTGGGGATGGTGTCATATTAATTTGGTCAATTTCGCGATGATATGATCACTATTAACTAACGCATCACTAAAAAGAAAAATAAAAATAATTTTAAAGAAAAAATAAAACCGACTTCAAAAAATTAAATGCAACAAAATAAAATACACTAAAAGATATAAAATAATTATTATCTTATTTAGTTACAACTGTAACGACAAATATTAACATATGAAATTTTAAGTCGGTGCCAAACATATACCTTTCATGAATCGCATTCGAAGGATCTTACTTAGTACGTTTGGAAATTTTATTTCCTTATAGGTAATTTGTTTGGCACCGACTTCAAAAAGTAATTTCATGTTATTTAATATTTCGTCGTTTGAATAGCAACTAAATAAGATAATATTATTTATACCTTTTAGTGTATTTTTTTATTTGTTGCATTAATTTTTTAATCAATTTTTTTCTTAAAAATTATTTTTTAATGAAAATATTCAAATGCCATTTCTCCTTACCAAAAAAAAACTTTGAAAGAAAGATTTAAAGAAATTTTCTTTTTTTAAAAAGTAAAAAATGGATGTTATTTATGTTTATAATTTAGTATATTTACAATTCCTATACTAGTCTCTTTTTATATAAAGTTTACTTTAGGTATTACTGTTTATTTTCAAATTTTTATAATAGTATACATTATTATACTTAAGAAATGACATAAATATAATTTTGGCATTGATTTTGGAACAGTCTATTTATTACTAAAATATTTCACCAAGTACCAACACAGAATTCTTAAAGCTATTTATTACTACTTGGGATTATAGTCCTCTGTATCCTATGATAAATCAATTTATAAAGTTTGTCAAGATCTAAAGTTCTAGAGTTGTACAAAATTTTATTTAGTTCTCAAAAGCAGTGATTAGCTGAGATGAGAGAGGTCTACAATCCTTGTTAAGGTTTTGACAGATTTCCTTATGGCAAAGTGTATACGGTATCAGGTTTTTGTGCGGAATTTGTAAATTACTTTTGTCTTTTGATGGAAATCTATGGTCATCTTTTTTTGTTAATGACCATCCTTTTCTATTTTTTCTTTTTCTTTTTTTTGTACTTGTTTATTATTTGTTAAATTGTTGTAGTTAATTTGTATTGATTTTTGTTAATGTATTGTAGCTAGATTATATTGATGTTTGGAGGACCTAGCCACCGGACTTGTGCCTCTAAGCAGGTCAAGGAATAAAGATTTATTTATTTAAATCTCATAGGAAAAAAATTTGAAGATAACATATTTTTAAGTATATAGGTATTTGCGTTGACTCTGACGTCAACACATAGGTCTATCATAATTCAAAAGGAAGATTTACAACAAAAACAAATTTTTTTCTTCTATAAAAAGTAAAAATATAAAACGATCTAGTTAAATTCAAAGGTTATATATGTATAAGTTAGTAAGTTGCAATTATTACTTGAAGGACTTTTCTTTTTTATTTGAATCAAATCAGTGTGAGAGAGGATAAACAGTACCAAATTAGCTTCGAATCTTTCTTAGGTTAGCTGTATCATTTTTTTCAATTTCTCTAAGCATGTGACATTATAAATAAAACAAGCATAAGCCTATTAAATTTCATCTCAAACTGAAGAAGCTATGACGGGTTACAGATGGATGGATATGAAGAAATATTAATATTTAATTGAAAAGATTTTGTTTCGCCGAAAAAGTAGCAGAGTTGTATGTTTATTTGCATCAAGCAGAAGATAACCTCAATGAGTTCTATTTTTTGAATCAACAGCTCTGCTACTCTAAAACGAAAATAAAATCTTTTCGTGTTTCTCTTTGTGAAATTATAATCATTATACCAGCTTAGTTTGTGCGTACCATATATAATCACTCTGGAGAAATACCGAAACAGCTCATTCGCCAATAAGTTTATCACTATGACTTTTAGAAACTGAAACTCTATCCATAAACCATTTTCCGAATCTAACACCTTCAAGACTCTCAAGAAATTTAACAGCTTAATCTCCTCTTCATTCCGATAATGCAAGAGTCAATAAGCGCTGCATCATCTCGGTGCCTCTTGTTTTCATTTTGATAGCATTAAAGTTTTCCTAATAACTACCGTATACAGCTGAAAAAAGATTTTTCTTTTTTAGACTTTATTATCTATAAAAATTCTGAAAAAATAATGATTGATCAATTTAAAATACAAACCTATCGTAAATAAATATAAAACTAAATCAATTAATTATATTTTATTTGAAAATTATAAATTTATAATTGAAAGAACATGAAAGGATTAATTTCTGTATTGATTTCATTATCACTATGTCTATCTTTGTATAAATTAAGGTCGCGATTGGCAGGCAGGTGTTCGCTATGAGTAACTCCTGGATTGCCTTTAATGACTTTCTAATAGATATTCGATATTATAACATCTATAATTAAAAATATTTCCAATTAATTTTATATTTTACCAGTTTAGCGAAAGGCTAAAGAAGAGAACTGACAATTAACTCACCTGGGATTATATGGAAAATATTAAGGATGAATTATCTCAAATTTAGATAGAAGTCGAAAATAAATTTAATGATGGCGAAGGACAAATCTCGGTATATATTTAAGGCTTCTGATAAATGTTTTTTATCGTACTGAAAGCATCCGAAAAACAAAAGAAAATAATTACGAAAATCTGGAGATGTGTAAACATCGGGACTTATAATCACGCTTTAATATTATAACCGACACTTAAACTAAAATTGTGAAAAATAATATTAAAATTAAGCAATTTATTTCTTAAGGCTGCGCACAATTCTAATCTCGAATAAGAAATTAAAAAATGTTTAAATCAAAATCTGAGCAAAAAAAAAAACTAAAAAAAAATTGCCATTTTAATCATAAAGTATTTATTGATTTATTTATTAATTTAAAATTTTTAAATAATAGTAATTTTGTAGAAGAATTTGATTTTCAATATTTAATATATTCAATTAAATAATTGAATTATACTATTACAGTGTACCAGTATTTATGGGTGTGATTTTTAAGGAAAAACTTTTGGCCGTATTATATACAAATAACATCTACGGCTAAGTTTCACTTCCCTCGTGAGCTTATATGGATGAGATTCACAGATTTTTCTTAATTTGTCTATGACAGCTCTTACAGCATGCATAATATTGGAAATTATGATTTTCTTTCTGTTAATGTTTCCAGACAAAAAAGATGACCTTTTAATCTTCCAAATACTAAATGAAACCACCTTTTTCACAATCTTACCATCCCAAATCCCGACCATCCAATCTGAACCCAGAAACAATACTTTTATATAGTCTGGGTCCCTCAAGCAGTAGTAAAAATCCAATGGAAGCCAGCGGGCAGGCGGGAGTCGAAGGAGGGGTGACCTCACTTGCCCCCTCCCCCTCCCCCAAAAGCATTATTTTACTATAAGCCAGAAATAAAAGTATGCTAAAAGGATAAATGAAAAAAGAAAATCCAAAAACCAAAATATTATAATACTGTATATTATATAACTAGATATACCTATAAACTATAATATAGTATATTATAGTGTGTACTGAATGGTTATTGTGTATCTTTATCTATACATGTTATGACGTCATCATATGTGCTGTTTTTTGATGATTTTTGTTTCGCGTTTTCTTGGCTATTTTATGGTTAACTGGCTATAAACATTTTCACTGTTGAAAAATTTGTAGGTTCTACTGAATCAAGAGATTATCTATATATACAGAATTCTTCCCGTCCTCACTCACTCACTCATCATCAAACAGCCAAGAACCACTGGACATAAAAACATGAAATTTTGGAGAGGATATTATATGCTGACATAGGGAGCTCATAAGAAAGGATTTTCAGAAATTTAGGCCCTAAGCCCTTCTGGGGTCAAAGAACCAAAATGTGTTTCCACTGATTATGCGATATCTCACAAGGACGACGAAAATCTGCCGCTTTTACTTACATAAAAATACTAAATTAAAATATCTAAAAAAATTTCGGATTTTTTGAAATTCAACCAAAAAGGGTCAAAGAGACAATATCTTTACAATGTGTTTACTAATTATGCATTTTAAATTAAGAACGATAAAGATATCTGTAGTTTTTACTTGTAAAATTCTAAAATACAAATATCTAAAAAGTAATTTCAGGATTTTTTTTGAAATTCGACTCATATCAAAATGTAGTGGGGGCAAAAATTAAAACTCTCCGATCTTGATCAAATTTTTGTAGAGAGTTATTCTTTATTGCTTTAAAAAACTATTCCTGCTAAAAATCAACTATCTAAATTGTTGTATACTGGAGACGAAAGGGGCGAGAACGAAAATATTAGAAATTTTTAGCTTTTTTTGTATGTCTTCTCTTTAAAACATGGATTATTTGTTTGTAAATATCTAAATATTTGCAAATATCTAAAAAATCATTTCAACCTCAAAAATGTGAGTGGGCGCAAAAAAATTAATATTCTCTCGTTATAGATCAAATTTTAATGTTAGTTTTTAAGACTATATATAATGTATGCTGTAGAAATCAATGGCCAAAATGAGTGCGTGGGGGCGAAGAGGGGGCAAAATATTACAAAATGTATATTACAGACTAAAATCACATGCCGAGACGCTTGCCTGCCCGCCACGATCTGCCACCCGGAGGGTGAACTGTGAGGGCGTGCCGAAACTACCTGGGCTTATCGTATGTTTATAAAGAGTGAAAGGGGAAAATTTCAACTTCCATCCACAACAATACCTTTATTTTGCTTTTTATTGCTCTTTATTGAATTAAGTAGGTATATTGGCATTTTATAATGGATCCAAATACCTTTCTTTGCAATATTGGGAAGAAAGTGAGTCTACAGAATATTCGAACAATTAAAATTAAATTGCAAAAATAGTACAAGAATGAAATAATAAAGAATCATTAAAAATAAGTTTTTAATTTTTAAACAAAATATAAAAGAAATCCAAGAGAAGAAATGTGTTCTTGTCACTTGATGAGTTAATGGTGGGCTTTGTAGAGAAGGAAATCGTCTCGACAGTTATTAGGCCGATTGTGAATGATCAACATTATATTTTTATAGCACTAGAGCAGCTGGCTTCTCACTAAGATATGTTATTATTTTTGTCCATCTTGCCGGGAATATATCAATCATTCTCCTATCTTTCTACATCCTAAATACGTCATCAGGCAAGTAAGACAAAAACGAGTGGTGGAGAGAAGGCCGTCAGTGTGTCGAGAGCTCAGCCCTCCGAACACCCGAACTGTCTGTCGTCAATTTTTGTCCGCGTAGTCCAGCCCTACAGATCAGCGAAATCGGTCCAGGACAACGACCGAACTGTCTTATCTGAGGTTCGATTGGGTAGCATGTAAGGGGTTTAATAAAGATAAAACAATTACAATTTATAGATTATATGTATTTTATTGCTCTGAAGTCAAAAATTTATTTAAAATATTAATCGATGAACAATTTTTCGGGAGGGTGAAATTTGTATAAAGTCTAAAATATTTTTTATCACGTAATGGAATCTGATGATTTCCTGCGAATCTCTATTAGTGAATCAGGTTAATTTTTATTTTGCTTTAAAATGACGGTGCAAAGAGAGCACCGGGCAGGCACAGGTGATTTTGCATCTGATCAAGTTTAATAATGGCTCAACTTAAAATTATAAAAAAAGTCTCATCGTCAAATAAGAACAAATTTGTTATCACCAATTATTTTGGGAGATATTATGGAACTCGTGTAATATGCGGCCTGAATTGCATTTGACCTGCATATAAAACTATTGTATAATGTTTCTCATTCACATTATGTAATATTTTTAAATTACATAAATAAAATTTAATTTCAGTCATATCAAATAAATAATTAAAATAAATTACAGATTTACAAAATTATGACTTAACATTAGCACAAACCTATATTTTTGAATTAGATGGTATTTTTATCTTTTACTAAATGGGGATTGTTGACTATGAAATCTTCATGAATGTTTTTCTAGAACTGTCATGAATGGTCTGAACTGAACGTGCTATGGTTTATTTTCGTTGATACGCTGTTGATTTAAAGTCGTTTTGTTTACTTAACTTTCCTCAAAATATAGTACCATCATTTACAAACAAAGAACTAATAAAATTACTAAAATGTTCAAAAAAATTCCATAAATATTTTCTAAAACAGATCGATCTCTTTTTTCTTTGATCACTGGAGGGATTTGATTATTCAATCATTTAAAGATAAATACAAGCAAGAAAAGATTTGAACAGTTAAAACTTTGAAGGGTGATTTTTTTTTGAATTTTTTACTAGCACATTAAATTTACTGATTGGTAAGCACATCATTTTAGAGTTAATAGTCAATCAAACAAACAGAATATTTATTTATTTATTCTTATGCCATAAATGTAAGAGTTATTTTTAACTATTTAATCTTGGGTTTTCAAAAAACCAATTTTAAAACAAAAAAATTAATATTAATGGAGATTGAAAGTTTAAGGATGAAAATTGAGAAGGGTTTAAAACTCCCACCATCAACAATAGCTTGTAACAATTACAATGGTCCTGTGGATTGAACCACTTAATTTATTTTTAATTAATCAATTAAATTCTTGTTACTTTATTCATCATTAGTCTAATTGAGGCAATCAATTGATCATCAAACAAGGAAACTTATGAGTTCTGGGAAAGCATAGTAAATGACCAACACGATTAACAACATGAAGAGCATTGACATGAGCAAGTTCCGCAGTCAATCATTTGTCAGGAGAGAGAATAGAGCATCTACTGCTATCAGAGTGCTCAGAATATCTCACAAATACTGTAATATTCAAGTTCAGTTAGTCATTTGTCAGAGGAAAGTGGCTTATCTACTGTTATCAAGTGCTCAGAATATATCTACACAAATACTGTTATGTTAAAGTTTCATGATCAGTCATTGTCTAGGAGAAAGTGAGCATCTACTTTCTGTCCAGTGCTCAGAATATATCTACAAATGCTATTTATATTGAGTTCTCAAGTTCGTCGTGTCACAGGAAAGTGAGCATCTGCTATCAAAGTGCTCAGAATAGATCTACACAAACACTGTTATATTCAAGTTCCATAAGTCATTGTCAGGAGAGAGAGTGAGCATCTCTGCTATCAAGTGCTCAGGAATATATCTACAAATACTGTAATATTCAAGTTCCTCAAATCATTGACATGACGCAGGTGAGGCGAATTGACAATACACATTCTATTATTTAATACATGAGAAGGCAAAAGCTGCAGCTTCTCCTGATATATATATCGCTGTTCTATGTTGCTTTCTTCATCAAATGACAGCCACGTCATCTAAGGCCCAATGTTAATGGTACACGTTCATCGCTAATACCAGGACTTCCGGCATACAAGGCGCATACCGCTGATATATATATAATTATCTACGTTGAGACCCGAGAAGCACACCTTCGAAGTCGGCGCTCAAACCATTATATCATATTATTCTCCGCAACCGTTCTACAGCAGCGACAGGTATCAATAATCCACGGACCCAAACGAGTTTGCCGTGTACGACACTCTCTACCTCACCTCAACTTCAATTGTACCGCACCTAAGGAATAAAACTATATCATTGTCTATCATAACCGCTGGTCTGTATAACTTTATTTATAGTATTAGTACCAGGAAGCCCATTCCCTCATCCTTCACGTCACCTCAAATTTCATTCTCCATTTTAGGGACATTACCACTTGGATCAGTCACTGAGGGACCTACCATCAACAAATAATAAAACGGTCCAATTTAACAATAACGTAACAATAAGCCCAATTTCCCTAGTACATAAGTTACATTTACCCCCCCTTGCCCCTTAATAACCCCCCACCCCCTCGTCATGTGGTGTTCGTAAGCTGGGATTGAATAGGCCGCAAAAAGAAGCAGGTATTCTACTGATCCAGGTGACAATCCCTATTCATTTTCAAAAAAAATCATTTCATCTCACAATTTTATAATTACACATAATTCTGAAAATATTTGAAAATATCTAGTTTGCCCAGAGATTAGCAGGTTTCCTTTTGTTTGAAAAAAAAATTTATTATATTGAAAAAAAAATTTACAAAAATTATTCTATATTGCCTGAATTAAAAATAGTAAATGTAAGGGCCATTGACACTTCCACCTACTAATTATAAATTTAAAGCCAAATATTTGTTATTTATTTGCCTCTTGTTTCTTCTTTCGAGTCTTATTATCGATGTCGGACGTACAAAGGACAATTTCTATGCTCGCTGGACCGACGGCGGGCACCGGGGATGCATCCTCGGGGCAATTCACTCCGGCCAATCAGAACATAATCAGGAATACGGATGCAGTTCTCCACAGACCCCAGAGACGCATTGGACAGAGCGCCAGGTAGAGAAAAGCTGCCCCCAACCCCCTCCACACCCCCTAATACTAGACCCACCATCCCCAATAATAATGATACGAATGCAATATTGGTTCGGCTGCTGGAAAGTATGAATGGCGAAATAAGAGGTATGAATGGTAAATTGGAAAATATGAGTAGCGATATAAATAGTAAATTTGAAAATATGAGTAGCGATATGAATGGTAAATTTGAAAGTTTGAGTAGGGATATGAATAGTGGATTTGAAAATATGAATCGTACATTTGAAAGGGGATTCGATAATTTGGATGGCCGGATTTTGAGGCGTATGAATGGCAAATGCTCGTAAAATAACCAGCAAGCTCGATGGGACAGATAGTCAATTTAATGATCCTCCCAGAAAGAATGAAGATGTAGTAACTGCCCTCCCAACCATTTCGACCCCTCCATTAAAATTTCAATTTGCAACAACGGTATCCACAGCCGAATTCACCGAAACCACACAAGAACTCAATTCAGATCCTTTAAGAATAATATTAGTCCCTTCATAGAGCCCACCACCGAATTAAAGTCAGTAACGTATCTACCCGTCATAGAGATTAATGAACCAATTATCGATCCAACAAATCATTAAAATTCCCATCTCCACAGCCCCCAATAGTTAAACATACACCCGTCATTAATAATCAAGAAATTATTGAAATTCCAGTCCCCACCGCCCGCCAGTTAAAATGACTAAATCCCCCTATCGAAATCACCCCCACAAATAAAATTTTACTTGGTTTAGACACATATTTTAAAGGTATTTTTAAGCATTTTTTAAGTTTAAAATTAATAAAATTAAAATCATTAATAATATTTATTAGCCACATACTTCAAAATAAAGTTCACCCCGGCACCATGGCGTTGGAACAAATCGTTCGTAACGCCTCGCGAAATCATACACGCTAAAATCAATAAAAGAAAATATTTTTTGTTGATCCCTTTTAATCTAAGAAAATTGTGTACTGATATCCGTCTTAAAAATGTAAGAATAATAATCTAAGCCAAGTTTCCATTTATTTCCCCTTTTATCATATTCATTTCTTATTGCTGTCATTTTATTTGTATATATATAATTTGTTAATAAAATCTCCGCCTTAATTCCACAATAAAATTTCATAGCCCCCACTTCTTATAAAATATAAATTTACTAGGTCCCCATTAAATTCTTAATTATATTATTTCCCATAGTTTAAATAAATCTATTCTTAATTGCATAATATTAAACCACTAATCTATTTTTTTCAAATTAGCAACAATAATTAGAGGATTATATTTATCCTGTTCTATTTAAATGTATTTCTTTATTTTAAAAAACAAATGTGAACTTCACAATAATTTAATAATTACATCTACTCATTTTTAAATCAGCCCTTTTTCTCTTCTCCCCAATATTTATAAATTTGGCCCTTCGTTGCATATTTCGCCATCTGTTTTTATTTTTTTATTTCGTAACCCGATTAACTAAAATTTAGATCCCCTATTAAATTTACACTTCACCCTCCCACATAATTATTATATTTTAGTCCTTTATTTTAAATACCCCAGTGATATCATTTGTTATTTGTTTTGTCAAAACAGTCATTATTAAAAGCTATGATTGTTAGTGCTATAGTAATCAAATCAATTACATAGTATAATGCATTTATATTTTTGCCATCTTATTGTACATTACAAGCTCATTTTTTGTTACTTCGAACCCTGCTATTGCTTACATTTCATTGTATCTTCTACTCAGGTCACTACTTATTAATCCCTAATCCATAGAATCATAACAACCCAAATATCAATATTCGAATAAAAAGAAAGATATTCCTAATTCCTTGTGTCATGTGTCATAAACACAAACCCCATAGTAACCCTAAGCACCTCTGCCCTTCCATATTAAATAATTTTCTACCCTTTTTACCTGTTGCTCAAAGAAAATCAAGTGTCTCGGGTAAGTGGACACAAATGAATCAATATTTCATAACGCCTAAATTACTCTAAATAAACATGTTAGTCGTGTGATTGTTCCCACACCCTGAATCTGGGATGATTAATATACCCTGGTGAATTGAGTGAGGTCTCGGCGATGCGTTTTTCGAGTTACCGTGCGTTCTGGTGAGTCTGGAGTCCGTCTGTCCGCAACCCCGATACATAAATAAATAGTCAGTGTCCCCAATAAATACCCCATAAATAAATGCAAAAGAAAAGCGAATAAATATCTATCAATATCCGCATATGTGCTATATAATATAATTAAAATATCATTTTTCTTTACCACTAGCAATCGGAGGTGCAATGGTCTGGATTTGAACCATAATTTATTTTTAATTAATCAATTAAATTCTTATTTTTATTCATCATTAAGTCTAATTAGAGCAATCAATTGATCATCAAGCAAGGAAACTTATGAGTTCTGAAGCTTTAGTAATGACCAACGATTAACAACATAGAAGAGCATTGACGCAGGCAAAGTTCCGCAGTCGTCATTGTCAGGAGAGAGAATGAGCATCTACTGCTATCGAGTGCTCAGAATATCTACAAATACTGCTTAATATTTCAAGTTCAGTTAGTCATTGTCAGGAGAGAGAGTGAGCATCTACTGCTATCAAGTGCTCAGGGTATATCTACACAAATGCTGTTATATTCAAGTTCCGCGATCAGTCATTGTCAGGAGAGAGAGTGAGCATCTACCTTTCTCCAAGTGCTCAGAATATATCTACACAAATACTGTTATATTCAAGTTCCCGCAAGTTCGTCATTGTCATGAGAAAGTGAGCATCTACTGCTATCAAGTGCTCAGAATAGATCTACACAAACACTGTTATATTCAAGTTCCGCAAGTCATTGTCAGGAGAGA
>JALMQS010000066.1:5424279-5453120 GCA_024734495.1 Forficula auricularia
AGAACTTCACCGATATGTGCCCTGTCTATTGAACAAAAAATTCCAAAAATCATCTCAAAAAATTTTTCCAGGCATTATTTTTTATTTGATAATTTATTTGGCTAAAAATCAAACACTTTTAAAGCGCCTGGAGTATTCAAGGATAGGCAAAGTGTGTGTTTTTGATTATGTGTCGTTTGTTAAAAAATGGATTTAGTACTTTTTTGGAAATGAGCTTCTCATAATATAGCATCAGAATATTTTGTAAAAGATATGCTGATTTTCAGATTGAAATTATTCTCAAAAAATCACAAAAATTTATATCGAGTGTTAAAAAATTTTAATAGAAAAAAAATAAAAATCACAATTATTAATATCGGAAAAATTTCACTCTTTGATAATTTAAAAAAAATGACCGAAACATTATAATATCGAAAAACATTAAATTGAATTCTTTTATTCAATTCCACTATTATACTTCACATGAATATAATAATTTTAGGATTCTATATCTCTATGTTCACCGAGTTTCAGGTTAAACTGCCTAACCAATTGACTTGAAATTTGAAACATAGACTCCTCAGGGGTCAAGTAACCGGTGGGATTCATAAAAAGCGAACTTTTAGTCCCAGGAGGAACTTTAGCTCTTCTTATTCCAAGTTCTAATAAGAAAACTCTAATTGATTTTTTTTCTAAAAATTTAAATTTAATCTTTTTAAAACTATCAAACAGTTTAATATAATACAATTTATAAAATATATCCGCAATTTTTCTATTGCCTACTTAAAAAATTTTACTGATAAATAATATTGTAAGGCCACTAATAATCTAATTCTGAATTTCATTCAAAAATGTCTATATCTGCTGCAAAAATGTGTAAGTCGTTTATCTAACTGTTCTAAAGAATTTCCAAAAAACTTCACTGATATGTGCCCTGTCTAATATACAAAAAATTCCGAAAATCATCTAAAAAAATCCTTCCCTATCCATTCTTTTTGATTTGATAATAATTTATTTGGCTAAGAATCAAACGCTTTTAAAGCGCCTGGAGTCTCCAAGGATAGGCAAATTGTGTGTTTTTGATTTGTAGTCTGTTAAAAAATGGATTTAGTACTTTTTTTGGAAATGAGCTTCTCATAATAATATTTTATAAAAGATATACCAATTTTCAGATTTTTCAAGCTTGAAATTGTTCTCAAAAAAATCACAAAATTGTAATTTTTAATTTTTTGTCTTAAAAAATTTTAATACATAAAAATAAAAATCACAATTATTAATAGTGCGAAAATTTCAAGCTTTTATAAATTAAGAATAAGGACCGAAACATTATAAAATATAAATCTACACCTTTCGAAACACATTAAATTGAATTCTTTTATTCAATTCCAATATTATACCTCACACATCAATATAATAATTTTAGGATTCTATATCTCTATGTTCACCAAACTCCAAATTAAACGACTTAACCGATTGACTTGAAATTTGAAACATAGACACCTGAGAGGTCAAGTAACCGGTGGGATTCATAAAAAGTGAACTTGTAGTCCCAAGAAGGAACTTGAGCTATTCTTATTCCAAGTTCTAATAAGAAAACTCTAATTGAATTTTTTCCTATAAATTTAAATTTTTTTTTAAAACCCACAAACAGTTTAATATAATACAATTTATAAATCACTACTATCTACTTAGATAATATTGGAGATGGAATTATCGGAAAAGTGTTTTTTTTTTATTAATGAGTTTTTTCTTCTTATTAAAAACAAGGACTAAAAAGATGTTGGCAAGCTCAAGAAGATCAAGGACAGTCGATTGTGGGGAAGTAATCTCCGAAGTCGAAGCTCAAATACAATGTGCCTATAAATCTGCTGCACAAAAGCTTAAGTCGTTTACTTAAATGTTCTAAAGAATTTCCAAAGAACTTCACCGATATGTGCCCTGTCTATTGGAGAAAAAATTCCGAAAAAACTTTCCCAACCATTATTTTTTATTTGGCCACGAATTAAACATTTTCGCACACAAAAGATGCGTCTGGAGTCTGCAAGATAGGCAAAGTGTGTGTTTTTGATTTGTCGTTTGTTACGTGGGAAAAAAAGATGTGAGAATTCTTCAAGGAGCTAATCGAGAAGGCATACACGAGGTGTGTGTTTGAAAAGAAGCACAAATATGTATATACAGACCGGGGAAAGGTCCAGAGTGGTATGCGAGGATATCCAAGGGGGTGAAAAACAAAAAAAAAAAACAATTTACTCACGGTGGGCGAGGTAGAAAATGAGGGTGGTTTTTTTCTTCACCCAGGGGATGCACTGCGGTACTCCTTTAGTTTGGAGCTTCTCAGGGTGAAGTCGGGATCCTTAGGAGGCTGTCTGTGTCCTGGAGAGTACACCACACACCGACCAGAAATGAACTCGTGCGGGCGCAGCGCGGGACAAGTTTAAATACTCGGGAGGAGGGCAGGGTGTAGGGGAGGGGCAGGGTGTAGAGGAGGGGGCACATCGCGCGCGTCTTCACTCGGCGCGCGCCGCCCCAGCCTCATTGGCCGTCGGCTCCCCTTTAGAGGGGTGCTGAGGGTCACCATGGAAGGACTTCGGGACGGGATCCACGCACCCACCCAGGCAACAAGTCCCCCCCCGTACCCAAAACGAAAACGCCGACGGTCAAAATGTGCTGTGCATTCGACAAACTGTCAATCAACAACACTCAACCAAAACAAACACATCTCTGCAGATTTCTGCAAGAAACAGACGAAAGAGCTCTTCTGCTGATCCACTATTATAACACTCACTCATCGCTCATCAATACTTTTTTTTGAAGTGAAACTTCTTTTAGGGACGTATCTGTTGGAATTTATGACTTAATAGAAGAAAAATAATTTTTTTAATTTTAAATCCCACTAATACTTCATCACAAATAAAATTAGATAATTATATTATTATTTTAAGGGGGTTTTGAACTGTTTATCATTATTTAACCGACTTCAAAAAGGACTGAATTTTTTGTGTCTATGTCACGTGATTTGTTCTCCAATTATGAACCGATTTGGATTATTTTTTTGCATTAGGTTCAGTCTAGTACCCGATTGATCCCGTTTTTTTTTCATTGGTATTGTACCTTTTTTGTTATGTATGTTTACGCATAACTTCTTTGTTGATGGACCGATTTCGATGATTCTTTTTTTATTAAAAGGGGGTACTTTAGGGGTTGTCCTATATTAATTTGGTCAAGTTCTGATGATATCAATGACGAAATAACGTAAATTTCCAATTCTTATGAGAAAATAATCAAAATTATAATAAATAAAATCTTTTATAAAAAATCTTAAAAAGTCATTTTAAACCGGCAAACGTTTCGCGAGAATTTCTATATTTATAAATTGAAATTTTTTTTATCATTTTCTGATTCATTCGCCCGACGCTTTGTCTTACGAGATGCATGTAAGTTATTATATTAAGTCACTATTAATAACATCACTAAAAAGAGAAAAATAAAAATAATTTATAAAATAAAACCGACTTCAAAAAAATTAAATTCAACAAATAAAATACACTAAAAGGTATAAAATAATTATCTAATTTAGTTACAACTAAACGATGAAATATTTACATGAAATCACTTTTTGAAGTCGGTGCTAAACAAACTATATAAGCGAGCTTACCCGCCAAACGTACTAATTAAAATCCGTCGAGTTTGATTCATAAAATGTATATGTTTGGCACCGACTTCAAAATGTAATTTTATGTTAATATTTCGTCGTTTAGTTGTAACTAAATAAGATAATTATTTTATACCTTTTAGTGCATTTTATTAGATTTTTGAGTTATTATTATTTTATTTGTAGAATTTTATTTTTTTGAAGTCGGTTTTATTTTTTTGCATAAAAATTATTTTTTAAATAAAACTTCTTTTAGCGACTGTTTGAATTTTTTGTTACAATAAAGGGGAAATTACTCAATCGAGGGGAAATAAGAGACAAGCCTTGAGTCCGAGAAAGAAAGCATGTGTTGTATGTCAGCGCATTATTACAATAAAACCTCCCAATTATGACCACTTGTTTTTTTTTTATTCAGTATTTTGAACTTAATAAGTATTTTTATTTTTCATTTTGGCCATAGAGCTAGGATTTGGATTCAAAAGAATATTTTGTATAAAATTTGAATTTTTATTTAAATCACACATAATTAATTATAATTATTTATTGAACACGAACAAATCAATATAATATAACTACTACTACTATTAATATTATTTGTTCGTGTTCAATAAATAATTATAATTAATTATGTGTGATTTAAATAAAAATTCAAATTTTAATCAAATTAATCACAAAAATAAAAGCTTTAACAGCTTCATTACTAAAGAATGTTTTGTGTTGCTGGTTGCATCATCAGGCGCTCTCCATTAAAACACACCCAGGGGGCACACCCCCTGGACCCCCAACCCACAAACCCGCCCCTCCCACCCCACTCCCACCCACCGCACCCCCCGAAACCCAACCAGCACCCCCATCCCAACACTCCACCCCGCACCCCACCCACCTCGCACTCCCACCTCCGTACCCACTCCACTACGCCTTTGGACCCTCACCTGAACTTCCCACTCCACCAACCCTGCACCACCACTCCGCACCTCACCTCCTGCACCCCCTACTCCGCCTCACTCCCTGCACCCCTAACCCTTGGCGTGATTTGGAGCAATGTACAGGGTGATTCAATAAGGGTGACGAGGTACCATATCTCAGGAACTAATAATCGTAGAAGTTTGGGAAAAAAATCCTTCAGAGGAAATCGACCAAGAAAAATTGCTGGAAATATTTTTTAAGTTCATACGTCCACCGCTAGGTGGCTAAATAGCTTCGATCGTATAAAAAAATGCAATTTTCTCAAAAATTTTCCAATATAAGTTTAGAAATGAATACTCTCACGTTAATGCCACTATAATAGTCCATCTTTTTGATAAATGACTTTTTATTGTAGGACGTAAAATAAAGGCGGGAGTTGATGCTAAACTTTTATGGACTCTAGAGTCTATAACTTAAGTTTGACTTAACGGAAATTTGTTAACAAGGTCTGGTTCAAGAAAGGAAAGTTTGTTGAATAAAATAAAAAACTACCATGCCATTTTAGTTCTTGCCGCTCTCGCTAAGGGGCGTGTTTTATAAAGTTAACCGTTTTATTGATTTTGCTCCAAAATCTTAAATAGAACCGTATAATTATTTTATTAGATTCAGAAAGTAGATCAAATTTGCAATAAAACATGTTCAAACCACATGTCGATATCTTTTTCGTTTAACAGTTATTGCTTAAAGAATATTTTATTAACGAATTTATCAGAGAAACAAAATAGGTAATTGAGTTTTCAATTTTTTTTATGTTTCAGAATTAAGCATGCCATGGACAAATAAAAAAAACGGTTTAAAACTTTGTTCTTATTTTTCATCTAATCACAACAATAATGATATAACATAACAAACAATAAAATAACAATTAAAACACATTAACATATATTTGCAGAAAAATCGCCGTTTCGCAGAAACTGTCAACCAGAGTCTTTCACGGCGCTACCAAGAAAGTGGGCATTTTTGAAATTTAATGCCTACTCACAGGGCGACACAGAAAAGCGTTATTATCATTATTGTTGTGATTAAATGAAAAATAAGAACAAAGTTTTAAACTGTTTTTTTATTTCTCCATGGCATGCAACGACTACGAAAACTTAAAAAAAATCGCAGAAAACTCGAGTACTCACATTTTGTATTTCTTTAATAAATTCGTTGATAAAATGATTCTTTAAGCAATAACAGTTAAACGGAAAAGACATGCGGTTTGAATATTTTGTTGCAAATTTGATCTACTTTCTGAATTTAATAAAAATAATTATACGGTTCCATTTAAAGATTTTGGAGCAAAAAAATTAATAAAAACGCTTAACTTGCCATAAAACACGCCCTTACGCGAGGGCGTAAAGCAGAGGTATGGATGGTTTTTACATTTTTATTCACCAAACCTTCCGTTCTTGCACCAGACCTTCTGATAACAAAAATTGCCCGTTAGCCGAAGTTATAGGCACTAGCATGTCCATAAAAGTTTTAGCATCCCTCCGCGGCGACTTTACGTCCTGCAATAAAAAAGTCATTTATCGAAAGATGGACTATTATAGTGGCATTAACGTGAAGTATTCATTTCTAAACTTATATTGGAAAAATTTTGAGAAAATTTGCATTTTTTTATGCGATTGAAGCTATTTAGCTTCTACCTAGCGGTGGTCGTATGAACTTAAAAAATATTTCCAGCAATTTTCTTGGTCGGCCCCTACTCTGAAGGATTTTCCCAAGCTTCTGCGATTGTTAGCTCTGAGATGTGGTACCTCGTCACCCTTGTTGGGTCACCCGGTACAGACAAAACCTTAATTTTATATACATATATATAGACTATGCTGCAAGGCCTTTCTTGCTAGTGGAGGGGCACGCCCCCTGGACCCCCAACCCACGAACCCCACCCTCACACCCCACTCCCACCCACCACACCCCCCCGAAACCCACCCGCACCTGAGCCCAACCTTCCACACCCCACCACCCCGCACCCCACCCACCTCGGACTCCCACTTCCGTACCACCCCACTTCGCCTCTGGGCCCTCACCTCAACCCCCTTCTCCACCCTGCACCACCACCCCCGAACCCAACCCACCCCGGACCCCACCCCATTATCTTATTTAGCCATCAACTAAACGACGAAATTTTTACATGAAATTACTTTTTGAAGTCGGTGCCAAACATATACCTTTTGTGAATCGCACTCGACGGATCTTACTTAGTACCTTTGGCGGGTACGCTCGCTTATAGGTATAGTTTTGTTTGGCACCGACTTCAAAAAGTAATTTCATGTAAAAATTTCGTCGTTTAGTTGTAAGTAAATAAGATAATAATTATTTTATACCTTTTAGTGCATTTTATTTGATTTTTGAGTTTATTATTATTTTATTTGTTGCATTTAAGTTTTTTTGAAGTCGGTTTTATTTATTTATTTATTTTAATACAAATTATTTCCATCCACAATTATAATACTTGACGTATTAACATCATAGTTATCAATCAAGAACATTGTCTACTGATTTTTATCCATTAACAAACATATAATTCTGTATAGAAATGTGAAGATAAATAATATCAAGGTTCAATTAAATATTGAGGGTGTCTTCATGAAAAATAGATACCTAATCTTTAATCTGACAACATAATTTAATTGGAGAGATTTCCTGTACTACATTTGCAATCCTAGCGTTTACTCTTTCTTATTTTTTTTTTAGAGCCGGCCAGATCCGTAAACACAAGACACACAACTAACATGATTATATCTTCCTTGATTTCCATAAAATTTTAATTAATTCGCGAATATAGAATGAAGCATTTCCTGTTAATTACATATTATCAGCTTATGTATATTTGTTACTTCGATAAATCGAAGTAAAAAAATGTCGTTGAGTCATTTTTTGTGGAGCATGTCATTTATCAAGGCGTAGTAGACGAGTGCGGAAAAATTTCCACTCGGTGTTTTAAAGGAATCTTATTCCTTAATTAGGCTTCTAGTCTTAATAACGGATCATACACGAAAAAATGAAAATTTATCTAAATTCACGAAATTAAGGAAAAAATAAATAAAGTTGAAAGAAGAATTTGCCCAATAGTCTAAGATCCCGACTTAGGTCGACCTTCGCCTAACAAGTTTCTTGATGAAATTAATATTTTGACAATATCTATATATTATATAAAATTCTTTGCCCGATACACTCACTCACTCACTCACTCACTCACTCATCATCAAAACAGCCAGAACCACTGGACATAGAAACATGAAATTTGGAGAGGATATTACATCTATGACATAGGGGCTCACTAAGAAAGGATTTTTCGAAATTCGACCCCTAAGGGGGTCAAAGGGGGCAAAGTGTGTTTTCACTGATTATGCGATATCTCTTAAGGACGATAAAATATCTACTTGCTTTTTACTTATAAAAATACTAAATTAAAATATCTAAAAACTAATTTCAGGATTTTTTGAAATTCGACCCCTAAAGGGGTCAAAAGGGGCAAAATATCTTTGCAATGTGTTTACACTAATTATGCATTTTCAATTAAGAACGATAAGATATCTACTTGATTTTACTTAATAAAATTCTAAATACAAATATCTAAAAAGTAATTTCAGGATTTTTTGAAATTCGACTCCCAACTATCCAAAATGTGAGTGGGGGCAAAAATTAAAACTCTCTCCTATCTTGATCAAATTTTGTAGAGTTATTCTTTATTACTTTAAGAAACTATTCCTGTAAAAATCAACTATCAAAATTGACTGTATGGGAGCGAAAGGGGGGGGGGGGGGCAAAATATAGAAAATTTTTAGCTTTTTTGTACATTTACTCTTTAGAAAACTGAGAGTTATTTATTTGCAAATATACTAAAAATACAATTTCAACCTCCCAAAATGTGAGTGGGGGCAAAAATTAATACTCTCTCCGATATAGATCAAATTTTGTAATGTTAGTTTTTAAGACTATATAAAATGTATGCTGTAAAAATCAATAGCCAAAATGAGTGCGTGGGGCTGAAAGAGGGGGCAAAATATTACAAATATATATTACAGACCTAATAATCACACGCCGAGACGCCGCCCGCCGGGGCCTGCCTGCCCGGAGGGCCGAGCTGCTAAGAGGGCGTGCCGGGGGCACGCCTGGAAAACTCATATTGTATACAATAAACAGAGCGTCGATTGCGCTGTCGACATCAATTTCCCTGCATAGCCTATTTTTAATAAAAAAATTAAAATAAATATAAAAAATAAAATAAAAATTAATTAATTTCGCAATAAAATTATCTCAATTTTCATATATAACAATAAAGGCAACGGAAACCACGTCCGAAGTTGCCAGTTGATACCCTGTCTACCTGGACTTATGCAGGAAAAAAAGATGGCGACCCAACTTTGGTATTTTATATACATATTACTCTCGATTGGTAATATATTTATCCGGAAACTCAATAACTACATTTATGTAATAAAATTAACCACTTTAATTTTGTTTTTATCTAAAAATAGCTATGCAGGAAATTGGATGTCGACCCTATCAAGTTTTGTTTATTAATACATTATATTATCAAAATAATAATTTCATTAGCAAACTCGATAGGTGAAGGTCGACATAAGTCGGAATCTTAGACTATAATATTTGCTTACCAGATGAGAAGCCCGTCTGAGGCGGGCATCTTACGTCCTCTGGACTCCGTATTGAATTTTAAATTATTAATTTAAATTCCTAATTTTAATAAATTTTATTTGTTATGAACTATTAGGAGGAGAGGCATTTGCCCGGACGGGCCTAGTTTCAAATTATTAATTGTAATTAAAGTTTTGTGTATACTTATGATAAATAAAAAGCATTATTATTATTATTAGTGAGTTTTAAATATATAATTTAAATTTTCTAATTTTAATCAATTAAATTTGTCATCAACTATTAATGGGTTTTAAATTAATAATTCAAATTTACTAATTTCATTTGTCATTATCTATTAGTGGGTTTTAAATTAATAATTTAGATTTCTCAAGTTTATTTGTCATCAACTATTAGTGGATTTTAAAATAATAATTTAAATTTCCCAATTTTAAAAATTTTATTTGTCATCAACTATTGAGTGGGGTTTAAATTAACAATTTAATTTTCTAAGTTTATTTGTCATCAACTATTAGTGGGTTTTAAAATAATAATTTAAATTTCCTGATTTTAATAAATTTTATCTGTCATTAACTATTAGTGGGTTTTAAATGAATAATTCAAATTTCCCAATTTTAATAAATTTTATTTGTCATCAACTATTAGTGGGGTTTAAATTAATAATTCAAATTTACTAATTTCATTTGTCATTATCTATTAGTGGGTTTTAAATTAATAATTTAGATTTCTCAAGTTTATTTGTCATACTATTAGTGGATTTTAAAATAATAATTTAAATTTCCTAATTTTAATAAATTTTATCTGTCATCAACTTAGTAGGTTTTAAAATAATAATTTAAATTTCCCAATTTTAATAAATTTTATTTGTCATCAACTATTAGTGGGGTTTAAATTAACAATTTAATTTTACTAAGTTTATTTGTCATCAACTATTAGTGGGTTTTAAAATAATAATTTAAATTTCCTAATTTTAATAAATTTTATTTGTCATTAACTATTAGTGGGTTTTAAATCAATAATTTAAATTTCTTAATTTTAATAAATTTTATTTGTCATCAACTATTAGTGGGGTTTAAATCAACAATTTAAATTTCCCAAGTTTATTTGTCATCAACTATTAGTGGGTTTTAAAATAATAATTTAAATTTCCTAATTTTAATAAATTTTATTTGTCATTAACTATTAGTGGGTTTTAAATCAATAATTTAAATTTCTTAATTTTAATAAATTTTATTTGTCATCAACTATTAGTGGGGTTTAAAATCAACAATTTAAATTTCCCAAGTTTATTTGTCATCAACTATTAGTGGGTTTTAAAATAATAATTTAAATTTCCTGAATTTAATAAATTTTATCTGTCATTAACTATTAGTGGGTTTTAAATTAATAATTTAAATTTCCCAATTTTAATTAATTTTATTTGTCATCAACTATTAGTGGGTTTTAAATGAATAATTCAAATTTCCTAATTTTATTTGTCATCAACTGTTAGTGGGTTTTAAAATAATAATTTAAATTTCCCAAGTTTATTTGTCATCAACTATTAGTGGGTTTTAAAATAATAATTTAAATTTCCTAATTTTAATAAATTTTATTTGTCATTAACTATTAGTGGGTTTTAAATTAATAATTTAAATTTCCTAATTTTTAATCAATTTTATTTGTCATCAACTATTAGTGAGTTTTAAAATTAAAAAAATTCACATCGGCGTCATCGCGCAAGCCGATTATTATTAATTATAGATATAGATAGATATTATAAAGAAATTTGTTTTTCACGAAATAGGAATATTATTTACTATAATTGAGTGGTTATAGGGTGTCCCACTAATTAAACTCGCTAATAACTATGGTTTAAACCAATTTTTGAGACCCAGTAACCTTTTCACCTAACAGTTCGTTAGCGCTAAAATGAGGGTTGAAGATTCCAGTAATTCTTGGATAGAACCAAACGTGATTGGCTATTTAAGAAAATATCTCCTTAACACGTTTATCCTAAATAAATTCCAAAATCGTGTATTGTCCTATTAAATTAAATTTTGTAAATGCCGTGTACTTACTTTGATGAAAAAGAAATTGGCCATTCGCGCAATTGTGTTACAGTATTTTTCCTAAATAAATAACCGTTATTTTTAATTTCTCCCTCACTCAATCACGACAACAAAAATTGTTATTTGTTTAGAAGAAAATCCTCCGTTTTAACCCCCTTTTATTATATTATTAAGAATAAATAACCTGTATTGGAATTAAATTAGTGAATACTTATTTATTTATTTATGTATAAAGTGTGTTCGAGGTGATTGAAGAATAAAAGTCCAGATTTAATTTATTATTTCTCTAAGGAAAATTCATTGACCCCGGTCATGGATTTAGTATTATAATCTCTTAAAATCCTCTCCTAAGAAGGAAAAATAAAATTTCTATACACCGTAACATTGGAATTCTCCAATAGAGCGTGATTTATGTTCATTATAAAGATTATCCAAAATAAGTTGACAGTGGGTTTCACCATTGTCATCAGATAAACTGCGTATTATGCCCGGAAATCAATAATACCATTTTGAATGTTTATAATAGGAAAATAAGGATAAAGTTTTATGTGTGACTGTTTTTATTTATCAGCCAACGTTTCGTCGACTTTGCAGACTTTTGAGGGCTTCAAATAGCCAATGTGTGACGTGACTATTTGAAGCCCTGAAAAAGTCGGCAAAGTCGACAAAACGTTGACTGATAAATAAAAACAGTCACACATAAAAAGTTGTCCTTATTTCTTATTATAAACTTTCAAATTAATACAAATTATGAACGAAAATAGTTGGTTTGAGATTTTTGAGATATTTCATAAAAACGAAGCAATAAAACCACGATACCCTATATGGTAAAATAAATAAATTGATGCCGCCATCCACATGACCTTACCATACACCTGCCCCCCTCTCTTAAATTTAATAAAATAATACATAATCATTTGTATTAGAACCCCATCTCCCCTCTGAAATTTGGACTCTTTAGCAATTTATGATATCTCCTTGTAGTTCCATATTACACTGCAGTATTCAAGTTTACTTCTCACGAGAGCAACGAACAAGAATTTGAGGGCAACTATGTTTCGAAAGGATGAGGTTATCCGCGTGATGAAACCCAAGATTTTACGAGCTTTACTAACAATGTTATTTATATGTAGGACGAATGTCAATTTAGTATCGAAGATCCACCCAAGTCACTAATATTATCAACGTTTAGCAATTTGAAGTTGTCTATTGAGTTTTCAAATTTTGACAGATTTGATGCCCTGGAGAAGTTTATGAATTTACACTTGGTTTCGTTCAGTTTGAGACATCATTTATAGAATGAATAACTTTAACCATTTTCAAGTCATCAGCCAGGAGGAGAACATGCACATCATACATCAACAGTCAAAACATCGTTGAAGAATATTAGAAAAAGCAATGGGCCTAAATGTGATCCTTGTGGGACTCCTGGGTGAGTGACAAATTCATGGGACAAAATTTTTTCGAGCTTTTACAGTACATTTTCTATTCAGCAAATAACCGGAAAGTCAGAGATGTAGAGTTCCGGAGAAGTAGATTGTGGTTGTCTTTGTCAAATGCCTTCCTGAGATCCGTATAAATAGAGTCAACCTGTAATTTTTTTTTCAAGGTAGGTATTAAGAAAATTTTCGTATATAATTAAATTTGTAAGAGTTAATTGTCCCAAGGTGAAGCCATGCAATTCCGTGTGAATTATATTTTTAAAGAGAGGAGTTAATTTATTGGTTATTAAACTATCGAGAATTTTGGGTATTGAGAATAGTGTTGATATGGGACGGTAATTAGTTATATTAGATTTATTCCCGTCATTGTAAATGGGAGTTATCAAAGATGTTTTCCATTTCAATGGAAAATCACCGATGTTCAATGCATAATTGAAGGGGTTCAGAAGATTTTTGGCACAGTTTTTGATAATAAGAGTCATACGATTTATTTATATTGTACCATTTTGGGCAAAACGTGGAAGGAAAAAGAAGTGAATTTACAAATTATTTCCGAACAATTTAATAGACATATAACAAATAAATACAAAAAGTACAAGAATTAGGAACATAAAAATAATAAAAAATAAAATCAGAATAATAATAATAACAGGAAAAACACTTAAAATTAGAACACTGGGAGAAGACAAAAAATTCGAGATAAAAATGAACACTGGGGATAACACTTAACACTGTGAATAATACCTAGCACTAGGGGAAACACTATATAAAGGAATACTGGAGGAAAACCAGGACACAGGCACAATTTCGATCTCACAAAATGAGCAACACAAGCTTCCAGGCGGCGAGCCAAAATTAACATCTCACGGCCCAAAGAGTCTCAAATTTCAACTCTCAAGATTTGACGGCGGGTCAAAAATAAGATGAAAATTAGGAATACAAATTTTCAATATCTCGCTTAGTATACGATTTACACCCCTCATAAACCAAAAAGGCACGATGCTTTCAATACAGCTACATATACACAAAATTGCTCATTTAATAGGATAAGTGATTAATAGTAGAGGTAAAGGAGGTAATATGAGCCCCAATTTACATTTTTATTAAAAAAATAATAATTTGAATGATTTTAATTAATTTATTCATGTAAACTTTAACTACAACATTTGATGAAAATATTTAAAAAATATTGACTTGATTAAATGAACAGAAAGTCAAAAATAAATAAAAATTCCAAAAAAGTCATATTGTAGAAAAAATGTTCTGTTCTGGTATTATGAGCCCCTTGAGTAAATGCATGGAATACATGGTTAGAAAACATTAGTCACACGTATATTCATATGAACATTGTATTTTATGAATTACAAAAACTTAATGGTATATATAATTAGGAAAACAAACAAAAAATGATTTACTCTCTGCAATAATTGCATACGCCTTTTTAAAACCCATTTCTTTGACCCTAACTGCCTTTATTGCTATAACCATATCATCAGTATTCCAGTTTTTTTTTTAGGTTTTGGTTTTGGGCCTAGTATCTTTCGTGGCATCTGAAACAAGAAAAGTCCTTAAAAATTGGGCCGCATATTGCAGAAACAGAAGGGGGCTCAAATTACCAACATAGCCATATTGGATTTCCTCAAACCCCAACCCTTCTTTGTAATTGTCTAAAGTACAAACCACCGATATAAAATCGACGTTTATTTTAATTATAAACATTGTATCTATAGGGCCATCTAGCCCCTTTACTTTTACAATTTTAGACCAAAATATTTACAAAAAAATTAATTAAAATAATACAAAGAAAAAAACAAAAAAAAATCAAAAAGAAAAATACATACTATATATATGAAACAAAAATAAAAAAATACAAAATATATAGAAAGAGAGGGAGAAAAAAAAATTACAATATATACGTTATAAAAACAAAAAAAATTACAATATATAGGATATGAAAACAAAAAACAAAAAAATTACAATATATAGGATATAAAAAACAAAAAATTACAATATATAGGATATGAAAACAAAAACAAAAAAAATTACAATATATAGGATATAAAACAAAAAAAACTTACAATATATAGGATATGAAAACAAAAAACAAAAAAAAATTACAATATATAGGATATGAAAACAAAAAAAAATTACAATATATAGGATATGAAAACAAAAACAAAAAAAATTACAATATATAGGATATAAAACAAAAAAAAATTACAATATATAGGATATGAAAACAAAAACAAAAATTACAATATATAGGATATGAAAACAAAAACAAAAAAATTACAATATATAGGATATGAAAACAAAAACAAAAAAAAAATTACAATATATAGGATATGAAAACAAAAAAAAATTACAATATATAGGATATGAAAACAAAAAACAAAAAAATTACAATATATAGGATATTGAAAACAAAAACAAAAAAAAATTACAATATATAGGATATAAAACAAAAAAAAATTACAATATATAGGATATGAAAACAAAAACAAAAAAAAATTACAATATATAGGATATGAAAACAAAAAAAAATTACAATATATAGGATATGAAAACAAAAAACAAAAAAAATTACAATGTAGCACTAGGATATAAAAAAAAAAATTACAATAAATAGGATATAAAACAAAAAAATAAAAAAAACACAAAAATAAAACACAAAAAAAATATATTAGGCTAGGTGCCTGTGTATTTTTTCCTCGAATACTTCTGGGCGCCCAATCTTCCTCCAAGTTAGTGCTTGAGGTGCGTGCCAAACCTTGGTCGCCGTGACCTCAAAATGAGTCCGCCATCATTTTGCTTCTGTGTGGCGGACAGACCAGAGCGCGCACGTGTTGACGGGCCACAGGCCAGGGTTCGACATGGGTAGTCCGGCGCACGTCCCAAAGAGGACCCCGTACACAAACTTAACCCTATTTGCGAAGGCACCGAGGTTCATCCCCAGAATTCTAGTCACTTGCTTCTCAGTTGCTTGCTCTGGGCTCCAGTTGGTAAATGTATCTAGCACAAGTATTTAAAGCAACAGAAAGACGTGGGCTGCTTCTGCTGTCTAGGTTAAAGTAAACTGAGTCGCAATAAAGGAAGTGGGGGAAGAACCTTTAAAACCCTTTACTATCAGATTCCTTAACCATTATAGTGAATATAACCCAAGATTAAAGGCTAAATACCCGCCTTTCAAAGTTTTCAGCAGTAGTGAAAACCAAAAACTTGGTTCAGCCATCACAACTATCTATTCACAACTGAACAAGAGCGCTCTAGCAGCAAAAAGAGGAACAAATTTAGCATTTGCAATAAATCCCGCTAAATTGTGTGGTCTGTATGACCAGATATGTTGGGGGCTCATATTACCTACATGGCTCATATTACCACCTTTACTTCTATAAAATAGTACTTTTAAACATCTCTAGTGAAGGAACCAATTTATGGAGATTAATTCAAAAATAAATACAAAAGTTGATATGCTTAGACCAAAAAGAGAATGATGAAGGCAACTTGTAGATCGTTCATATTTAAAACCCTGACTAAAGGTTCTTTCTTTTCTTTCCGCAAAATTCTCTTCAATTTCATGCTCTCAATCATGTGTTGCTCCCAAACGCCAATCCCACTCTCGAAATAGGACAAGAGCAATTGATGCAGTTGATTTTCGAATGGAAAAGCCTCATAAGAAAGAGGATATACGACAATAACTTCTTCTACGACATGCAACTTTTTTGATAACACTGGGATTGTATTAATCATCAATTTTGCAGACTCACAAGATGTTATCAGAGCCATGTTTGGATTGTTAAAAACGTCATATATTGTATAATAATTAGATTTCGTTTCAAAAGCGCGAGATGTTTTAGTCAGCTGACCAAACATTTTCTGTATTAACTTATTAGCGGACATATTTTCAAATCCGAAAATCATTCTACAGGAATAGGGATATGAACAGATGATCGTGAGATTTAATTCTTGGATTTGTTTAATTTTATTAATGGGTGGATATAACATTGGTACTTGCATATTCTTATAAAGACTGCTCTGAAATCCAGTGATGATTACAATTGACATTAACATCAACAGTCCAGCTGTAAGTCTGCTCAAATTGCTGTTTAACTTTGGTAACCAAGAAATCGGCTCTGTAACTAATAAACTGTACACTTCGGAGAAAAGATTGTGATAGAGAACTGTGCTTGTTGATGAAAAACCAAGCCAGTCCGGAGATAAGCCAAATGATTGTCAACCACAACCACACTTTCCAGTGGAAACACCAAACAATAACCTCCCATTTCGGATGTTCCTTGCCTTTTTGAACTACAAAACACATTGCCATCACTCTATAAGCGTTGATATCACGATCCATATATCCTGGCTCAACTAATATCGTAGAAAATTGCCAACTAAAACGCTTTTGAACCATATTCCATTTTCGAAACCAAATATCCTCAAAAAGTTCTAGTGACTTTTCCTCGAATATCCGTTTTTCTCTTTCATGCCAAGTCGTTATGAATGATACTTTACTGCCATGCAAATTAGGATTTTTATTAAAATAGGCTTCTTTGATATTTTCAATTTTTCTTCCAGGATTTTCCGACCAGGGTTCTTGAATCCAGATTTCGAATTCATTCGAACAATTTTTCTGGTAATGAAATAAAAAGATCGATTGAAACAATGAAGTCCAAATATAATCTTTGCCTATAATATTTAAATATTGATTGCATGAACAGGTAGAATAATCTTCCCTTAGATCGATATAAAAGAGATATTTATTACTATGTGGGTGAGAGTACTCGAGAGCTTGTTTGGCATCCATTTCTAAAAATAGTATATTCCTTCCACTTGTTTCATAATTCTCGACGTAGTAGTAATATTTTTTATTTTCATCTCCTAATATAACCAGATGCCAATTTTCCTCAAGAACTTTGCAAAGTTGATTAATACATTCATATCTTCTGGTTGGATTATCCAGCAGATCAATCCCTCGATTCGGATGGAAATGTTGTTTTGAAATACCAATAAGAAGATCGAAAATTTTCTGACTTTTCACAGATATACTTTCATCTATAATATTTATTAATAATATTAATAACAAATATATAATATCCATTGTGGTTATATTACAAGAGCGGGAATTGACTACTCGAGTTCTTTAACAAAACAACACTGAATGATGACAGAAAAAATATATAAAGGTTTTTAATAATATCGAACGTTTTTTGGATATTCACTTATTTTTTTAGTGCTTATTCTGGTTGCTTCATAATTTCAGGTCATTATTATTCACAACAGTTATGACCTTGTATTAATAATTTCAACACATGTCTTCTATTTCATATTGATTTAGTTTAGATCGAGGGGTGAACGGCCATTGGAATTAGGGGTACACAGTCTTTGGAATGATGTGGTATTGATTAAATAGATTCGATTACTGCACTGGTGGCTGCTGTGCTTGATGAGATGGTGAACTTGCACAGCAGCCAAAAGTGTTGCGGAACATAGATCTAAACCGAGGGGTGAACCGAGACCTAATATCGTGTACACCTACTTCCATTCCTTCTGTTTGATTCTTCTCTCGTGGTTGCGCACCTATGGTTACTGCACTGGTGGATGCTGTGCTTGATGAGATGGTGAACTTGCTAGAGAGAGATCTAAACGGAGGGGTGAACCGAGACCTAATATCGTGTACACCTACTTCCATTCCTTCTGTTTGATTCTTCTCTCGTGGTTGCGCACCTAGGGTTACTGCACTGGTGGATGCTGTGCTTGATGAGATGGTGAACTTGCTAGAGAGAGATCTAAACCGAGGGGTGAACCGAGACCTAATATCGTGTACACCTACTTCCATTCCTTCTGTTTGATTCTTCTCTCGTGGTTGCGCACCTAGGGTTACTGCACTGGTGGATGCTGTGCTTGATGAGATGGTGAACTTGCTTAGAGAGAGATCTAAACGGAGGGGTGAACCGAGACCTAATATCGTGTACACCTACTACCATTCCTTCTGTTTGATTCTTCTCTCGTGGTTGCGCACCTAGGGTTACTGCACTGGTGGATGCTGTGCTTGATGAGATATGGTGAACTTGCACAGCAGCCACCAGTGCAGTAACCAGCTGCGAAGCGTCAGAGAGAAGAATCGAGCAGAAGGTAGGTGTACACGATATTAGGTCTCAGTTCACCTGGTTAGATCTATGTTCCGCAACACTTTTGGCTTCGAGGAGCCCCAGAATATGTATGAACTCTCGCGAATCACCTGTGATAAAAATGTTATTCCTCAAGTTTTATTTTAGAAAATATAGCATAAGTAAAAATTTGGTAACTCACGTACTAACAGAATAACAGACATTTTGACAAAACAATTATTATCTAGAAAAATATAATATTTTGATGTTCACTTATTAGGGGCTTTTTTGTAGACCGAAATGCCATGGTTTCGCCCAATTTTTTTTATCAAAATAGTTTCAGCTGTTTTTGAGAGATTTCGAAAAAAAAAACACTTTTTACTTTACCATACAGGGTATGGTCAAGTATTGTAATCGTACATGAAAAAAAGTGTTTTTTTTCCTTCTTTTTTTCGAAATATCTCAAAAACGGCTAAAACTATTTTGATTAAAAAAATTGAGCAAATCCATGGTATTTAGGTCTATAAAAAAGCTCTAATAAGTGAACATCGAAAAAATTATATTTTTCGAGATAATAATTGTTTTGTCAAAATGTCTGTTGGAGTTAGTCTGATTGTCCGTGCGTTCCCAAATTTTTGTGGACGAACTAGCTCAAAAACTAGTGTGAATATTAAAACTAAATTTAACACGTGATTTTGGTGCATTTAGATTAAAAACTGATTAGATTTTGGTGCATATCGACCCAAAATTAATGGTGGTTGAGGGGCTAAAAATTAAAAATCTAGGCTATTTGAGCAAAATCAACCAAATTTTGTATACATAATCAGTGGACCCCAGAAGTCTAAAAATGCAAAAACTAACCGGCCAAAAAAAGGGAGGGGAGTAGCCTCCTGGCTAATAATATGCCCACCGAAGGCGGACTTTCGCAGCTGGTTAAATATATAAATTAAAAAAAAAAAAATAGTTGAATGTTTTGATTCTACATGACGAATTCATTTTGAGGGTTTTAAATTCGCCAAAACGTCACCACAAATTACACATTGGAGTGTTTGAATTTTATTGATTGTAACACAAGAAAACACGAAGTGAATATAATTTGATTCATATTTTCGTGATTTGAATTTGCACGCATCTACAATATATTTTCATTTTTTGACCCTACACCCCCTCATTTTGGGTGTTTAGTTTTTTAATTTTTAGACTTCTGGGGTCCCTCTGATTATGTATACAAAATTTGGTTGAGTTTGCTCAAATGGTCTAGATATTAGGCCTCTTTTGTAGACCGAAATGCCATTGGTTTCGTCAATTTTTTTTAACCAAAATAGTTTCAGCCGTTTTTGAGATATTTTGAAAAAAAAAGAAGCAAAAAACAACACTTTTTTCATGCCAGATTACAATACTTGACCATACCCTGTATGGTAAAATAAACAATTGTGAGCCTCAACCACACAAGCTCAGGAGGCGAAGTGACACTTTAATTTTAAAACTCACTCTAATATCTCATGACAAATAAAATTTATTACAATTAGGAAATTTAAATTATTCTTTTAAAACCCACTAATTGTTTTAGACAAATAGAAAATGTATTAAAATTATAGGAAAATTTAAATTAATATTTTAAAATCAAGGCTTGTCTTTTATTTCTCCTCTATTAGGTCATTTCCCCTTTATTGTAACAAAAAATTCAAACAAATACGTCGCTAAAGAAGTTTCACAATTTTTAAATTATAGGGTATAAAAGTGATAATGTGACGTCACAATACAGGGGGGATCAATGAAAATGTGATAGAACGTGACAGCGGTGGGTAGGGGGGGGTCTAAAAACCTTAAAATTTGTGTGACGTAATTTATGGACGGTACCTTAAGTGTCTCTGCTTGAAAAGATCGGGTGATAAAGTGCGATTTCTCAAAATGTCAAAATTCGCAGCTATAAGGGCCGGTTGTATGTCGGTTGGTAAAGTTTTTGTAAAAGTTGACAAAGGGTTAAACCTTAGAATTCACCCTTGTGCCCGACTGGTGAATTCTAAGGTTTTACCCATAGAGTAATATAGAGTGGAAGGCTCCATAAGGAGCAAATGTATTTTAGCGTAGGTATACCGAGTTACAGATCTCTCTGGTGGTTCGGAATGGGTAATAAAATTGCGGGAACCGCTCTCTTCGGGGCAAATTTTGGGGACGTCACAAACAGGTAGCGGTTGATGATTCTACTATTATTACTAGTTATCAATTTTATATAGGGTACTTACATTTGAGGACTTTTAGTTCGTTTAAAAAAAGTATGTTCTTTATCTGATTTTGTGTCGCGAAAGCAACGTTTCACAAAACATTAACGAAGAGAATTAGGCATATTTAATAACGGGCTGGTGCCCTGGCGGGCAACGTCTCGGTCCAAAAATGTTATTCCTCTTAAAAAACCACACTCCAAATGTATACCGGTAAACTACCGAAAATGCATCGTCTCTTAAAAGTTTCGCCTCTTTAACTTTTGAGTAGCGAGGGGGGGGAGGAATAATTATCAATATATTTAATGTTTCTTAATTTAAAATGAATTGAAATCTTTCATTTCCAAAATTCGAGTCCAAATTAGAATTATATTTCAAATTTGCCTGGTTAATGAAAATCGATTGGAGCCATCAGCTTAAAATCCGCGCTGACAATTATATTTCAAATTTGCCTCGTTAATTAATATATATTTAATGTTTGTTAATTTAAAGAAATGTACGAACAAATTGAAAACCTGATGAAGCGCGTTAAAGGGGATGAAAATTTAATAATTATGGGGGATTGAAATGCAAGAGTAGGAAAAGGCAAAGAAGGAAAAGTGGTGGGCGAACACGGTCTAGGAAATAGGATTGAAAGGGCGAGAAGATTAATTGAATTTTGCAGTAAGCACAGTCTAGTAGTAGCAAACACACTCTTCCAACACCATCCAAGAAGGATCTACACGTGGAAAATGCCGTTAGACAAGGGAGATTTCAAATAGATTACATATTAGTCAGACAAAGATTCAGAAATCAATTAAAGGACTGCAAAAGTTATCCTGGGGCTGATATAGCTAGTGATCACAATCTAATTGCGATGAAATGCCAACTAAAATTTAAAAAACTAATAAAAAAGGGGCGGTCGCGAAAAAACTGGGATATATCTAAATTAAAAAATAAGGAAACCCAAAACTCTTCGAAAACGTAATGAATAAGAAACTGGAAGAAAAAACACACACAAATAATAAAGAAGATGAAATCGAACAAGAATGGAATGACATGAAATCAAGCCTGACCGAAACAGCTAACGAAGTCCTTCAATCAAAGAAAAACGAAATTAAAAAGCCATGGGTAACAGACGAAATACGGCAACTGATTGACGAACGAAGAAAATTTAAGAACAGAAAAGACGAAGAAGGAAAGAAACATATAAAAAATTAAGATGGAAAGTTATAAGAGAATGTAGAAAAGCAAAAGAAAAAATGATTCAAGAAAAATGTAAAGAAGTCAACGAAAATCTAGTATTGGGAAAAGTTGATGTAGCCTATAGGGCAATAAAAAGAAATTTTCAAGAAGACAAGCCAAAAAGCAAGAACATAAGAGATAAAGGAGGCCACATTATTCTAAACGAAAACGAACAGGCAAATAGATGGAAGGAACACCTAGAAGAACTCTATGGAGAAGAAAAAACAATGAACCCAATAGAAGAAGAAGAATCTGTGGACGAAAACGAATTAGGAGACCCCATACTCAGGTCAGAATTCGAGACAGCTTTGAAGGAACTAAAAAATAATAGAGCACCCGGAATAGACAATATACAAGCTGAAATCCTAAAGAACTCTGGAGAAAAGGCACGTGACAAACTTTTTGAACTAATTAGCAAAATCTATAAATTGGGAATCATCCCAAAAGATTTCGAAAAAAACAAAATAGTCACACTTCCCAAAAAGACAGGCGCGGATAAATGTGAAAATTTCAGGACCATTAGCCTAACCTCACATGCCTCCAAAATCCTAACCAAAATAATCCAAAGAAGAATAGAACAAAGAGTTGAAGAAAATCTGGGGGAAGACCAGTTCGGCTTTAGAAGAAACAGAGGCACCCGAGAAGCAATTCTCTCTCTTAGACTAATAATAGAAAGGGCTTTTATCAGGGAAGAATCTGTCTACATCGGATTCATAGACCTAGAAAAAGCATTCGATAACGTCAATTGGGAAATTATGTTTAAAATATTAAAACAGGCGGGAATAAAATTCAGAGAGAGAAGACTAATCTACAATCTATATCAAAACCAGACGGCAATTATAAATATTGGTGATGAACAAAGAGAAGCCAAAATAAAAAAGGTGTAAGACAAGGATGTGTGCTGTCACCCATGATTTTCAACTTATACATAGAAGAAGCGATTAAAGAATTCAAAGACAAAATTGATACAGGTATAGAAATCCAAGGTCAAAAGATCGCTATGTTAAGATTTGCCGATGACATTGCCCTTCTAGGAAGCAATAAAAAAGAATTAGAGGACGCCTTGAATGGAATTAACCAAATCCTAATAGAAGAAATCAAAATGAAAATAAACAAGAATAAAACCAAGGTCCTAGTATGTACAAAAAAAGAACAAACGAGACAGGAATGCATCAAAATTAACCAAGAAAACCTAGAAGGAGTTAAGGAATTCCGCTACCTAGGAAGTAAAATAACATGGGATGGGAGGAGCAAAAACGAAATTAAATCAAGAATTGCCCAAGCAAAAATGGGGTTTAATTCAAAACACAAACTACTATGCTCCTCCTCAATCAGCTTAGCAAACAGGAAGTTGCTATTGAAGACATATGTATGGAGCATAGCCATGTACGGGTGTGAAACCTGGACAATTGGAAAAGCGGAGAGAAAGAGATTGGAGGCTTTCGAAATGTGGTGCTACAGAAGAATGATGAATATCAAATGGATGGATAAAATCACAAATGAAGAAGTTCTTGGAAAAATCGGAGAAAGAAGAACCTTGTGGAAGAGTCTGAAGAAGAGAAGAGGTCAGATGATGGGGCACACACTGAGACATGGGGGACTGCTTAGGGATATCTTGGAGGGGAGGTGGGAAAGAAAAGGGGAAGGGGAAGACCCAGATTAGAATATTTCAACCAAATAATTGGGGATATGGGATGCCAGACATTTAGAGAGGTTAAACAGCTGGCGGAGGACAGAGTCGAGTGGAGACGGATTGTTGCATCAAACCAGTCTTAGGACTGTATACTCAATGATGATGATGATAATTTAAAATCTATTGGTGTTTTTTCATTTTCATTCGAGTTCAAATGAATACAATATTATCTCGACACAAAGTCCAAATCAAAAATATATAGTTTTAGTAACAGAAATCATGGTATAAATATTAATGTTAGATTGGTCTAGTGGTTAAAGCTAATGACCTTAGTTCAAGAGTTCGTAGGTTCGATTCTAGGCAAGAGGGAAATTTGTTTAGAGAAATTTCTCTTAACGTTGTTACAAATTAATCTAGACAAATATATATTAGTATATTTTAATCTATAAATTTGTACGTTGGAAAATTTTCTAAATGGACGTTTAGCACAAAGCCTGTATGAATCTTTCATCTACGACAAAGGCTTTGAATGTGCTATGACAGGGATGGCGAACCTAATAGCACGCGTGCCACAAGTGGCACGTTTGAAAATTTTGATGGCACGCACAAAAACTAATTTTTTTTATAAGTTATCTTTTTTGATAGAAATGAATTAAAAATTATTAATCTACACTTAATTTATAATTTATGATATAAATTTGTAGTACTGAATACCTATCTTAGTAGGTTAACTAGAACCGTCAAATTATACATTTTATTATTAAAATATCGCATGAATTCTCTCGAAGTATATAAAGATGCGCAAATAAGATTATTTCTAAATAATGTTAACATTATTGACCAATACAATCAATTATTGGATGTAGAATGGCTAGCAAAGTTATATTTTTTCACTGATTTTTGCTCTCACTTAAATGAATTAAATATAAAACTACAAGGTGTTAATAAAACAGTCAATTATAATGTTTGACTTATTCAAAGCGTTCGAAGTCAAATTACAGATTTTTAATCGTGATATTCTTTCAAATTCATATAAATATTTTCCGAATACAAATTTTTTTTTTCTGAAAGTGAATGTCACCAAAAGCCAAATAAACACCTGTGATCAGTGTGAACAACAATTCTCACAAAATTCTCATCTCACAAGTCATTTAAGGACACATACTGGGGAGAGGCCCTATACCTGTGGCCAGTGTGGAAAACGCTTCTCAAGAAAATCTCACCTCACAAGAACCCATACAGGAGAGACCGTTTAGCTGTGATCAGTGTGAACAACGCTTCTCAAGAAAATCTCATCTCACAACGCATATAACACTAGAACGCCCGGACTTTCAGATCCCCTAGAACGTCCGGATGCCGTCAATTTGACGACTTGCATTTTTCAACACTCAAACTAAATAAAATCATTCTGTTTCCTTTATTTAATATTTTTTTATTTTTTCTAATAATAAATATAATTCTATTATCAATTTATATATTAAAAATACATATTAATATATTACATTTTAATTTTTTAATAATCATTATGATATAAAATGAAAAATTAACATGCTATATTTATGGAGTATTATCATTAACAAAACAAGTTTCTATATTATATGTACACTTCTTCTCTTCTTCTTCTTCTTGTTTTTAAACCTATAGGTTTGTTTCTTCCAGATCGTCATGCCATCTTTTCTTGGGACGACCTCTACTTCTTATTCCAACCGGCTTGTTGGTCATCACTTTCTTTACTAGTCGGTCTTCTGTCATTCTTCCCACATGCGCGTACCATTCTGTTCTTCTTCTCTTGATCCATTCTCCCACCTTCTGTATTCCACATTTTTCTCTAATATCTTCACTCTTCATTCTATCGAGCCTGGTCACGTTCATTATCTTTCGCAATGTCTTCATTTCTGTTGTTTCCAATAATTGAGAAGTTTTTGCAGTGTCGGGTCTTGTCTCAGCTGCGTATGTTAATATTGGGCGTACCACGGTTTTGTAGACTCGTACCTTGGCCTCCTTTTCCTAAATATTGGTTTGACCAGATTGCACTGTTAAGGCAACCCGATATTTTCGATGCCTTTATTGCTTGATGTTTTACCTCTGATTCTAGGTCTCGATAAGACCACCATATGTACACCATATTTATTATTATTTTTCGTTGCAATTGATACATATATTTAGTACTTTTGCACGACATTTGCCACAAAACAAATTTTTTGCATATATTACATATATTTACAGTTCTATTTTCTTCAGTTCTAAGACTAGGGGCCCGACATATACATATGGATTTCAAAACAGTAGGTTCCCTCGAAATGTTGTAAAATAATAAAGTGAATCATCAAAAGATAAAAATTGACATAAAGAAACATAATTTTTTTATTTTACCCCAAGTTTTTCAAGGAAGATTGTAAATTGAAAAAAAAAGGCAGAACAAAAAATAATCCGAGGGTCAAAAAGGATGGAAATGTTCCAAAAAAAGAATGGGAATTATTCGGACTTGAAAAATTAATTTAAAATATAAAAATTGGGGTAAAAAAGAGTTACCGTCAAATTGACAGCTTCTGGGCGTTCTTGGTAAATCCATAATTTTTTCCTAAATAAAAATTCACAGGGTGCTATTTTTTTTATTAGAAAGCTATTTAAAAATGATTAAAAGTCAGCTAGTTTCAAAGTTCTAACTTAAATAGTAACGAAATGAAAGAGAAATGAAATGTGAAAACCGTCAAAATGACGGCTTCGGCCGTTCTAGTGTTAAGGACACATACAGGGGAGAGGCCCTTTGGAAAGAGTACAAGATTTACGCAGTTTAAAGAATTTGAAGAAACTTTAAAATGTATTTTATATCCTGATACAATACCATTTGAAAAATTAAATTTAAAAGTCCTTGAGTGGTTAAATTTTAATGAATTATAATTTTTTTTTTTAATGCAATCGAATGCAAGAAGGGGTGCACCAGTAAAGATGCAGCCCCTATGGATCTCGAAAGACCCTTGTATTACCGAAGAGAAGAGAAAGTTGATTAAGTGAGAGGGTGTAGACGTAGGTGTCTATGCACTCCGGTTTTGAAGGTTTGAAGATTATAAGTGCTGGGAAAGATGGAGGCTGGGAGAGAGTTCCAGTTCCCTGAAGTCATGGGGATATATGTATTTGCGAATGAAGTGGTCCGGCACTTTTCCAATTTGACCGCGAGAGAGTGTTGGGAGTCGGCAAAACGCGTGCTACGTGCAAAGCATGGTTTGGGGGGAATTATTGATTTTATCTCATCAGAGCACCTGCCGTGATAGTATCTATAGAAAAGGGAAAGGGCAGAGACATTTCTTCGATGAGCCAGCGAGTCGAGGAGTCGGTGAGGGTGGAATTGTCAATTAGCCTGACGGCTCGTTTCTGAATTGCATCCAGGAGTAAGCAAGAGAATATTTAGAGGCTCCTCTCCATAGATGAGAGCCGTATTCAGAGACAGGGGCAGATTTGGGCCTTGTAGATGGTGAGAAGTTGTGGAAGAAATGGAATTAGTTGAATTTCAGTCAAGTAGCATATGGAACCAAAAATTTGTTGATTTAAGAAATGATTTAGAAATTATTGAAAGTAATCGATTATTGGATAAAATAAATAAAATTGCAGAAGATGAAATTCTAATCTACATGGAATTCAATTCCTGACACGTTTAATTGTTTAAAAATATTAGCAAATGCAATTTTATCAATATTTTCATCGACGTGGGGGCATGTGAATCCTCTATTTTCAGAATTAAATTTTATAAAAAATAAATATAGGAATAGAATGACGGATGAGTCGAGCTCTGCATGCGTACAGTTGAAATTAACTAAATATGAACCAGATATTAAATCTTTATCATCTTGTGTACAGCAACAAAAATCACATTAAAAACAATTAAATTTTTATAATTTTTCTAACTGATATAATAAAGAATAATTGACCGATCAATGAGAAGTGTTTTGACCGCGCTTTATTTGAAAAAGATATTTTATCACGAGACTATTGCGGATTATGCTATTAAAGTCTGTGGAGTCTTAAATCTGGACTAAGAGAGAAAAAAAGATGTGATCCACTTAGCTACAATCCAACGTCATTTTGCGTATAGCCCGCTAGACATTCGGATGGATCACCACAGACTTTAATAGCATAATCCGCAATAGTCTCGTGATAAAATATCTTTTTCAAATAAAGCGCGGTCAAAACACCTCTCATTGATAGGTCAATTATTCTTTGTTATATCAGTTAAAAAAATTATAAAAAATTTATTCAAGATCATTATTTCAAGTTAGAAATATATAAGTTCAAATATTACTTTCACTCAATATTTGGCAAAAATTCCCTACTTTTGATTTGTGATTGAATCAAATGTAGAAAACATTCGGTTAAAAACAATTGTTTTTAACGTGAATTTTGTTTCTAGCATATTGCTTTTTGTAAAACATTGGTTAATAAAAAATTGTTTAAAAGAAGAATTGCTTTTATTTGTTTATTTAATTACGAGCTTTTCGTGCGTGCCTTCGGCACGCTCTCGAAGCCCGGCCCTCCGGGCTGGCGCCTGGCGGGCAGCGTCTCGGTCCAAAATTTTTATTCCTCTTAAAAAACCACACTCCAAATGTATACCCGTAAACTACCGAAAATACATCGTCTCTTAAAAGTTTCGCCTCTTTAACTTTTGAGTGGCGAGGGGGGGGGGGGGAGAGGAACAATTATCAATATATTTAATGTTTCTTAATTTAAAAAGAATTGGAGTCTTTCATTTCAAAATTCAAATATATATAAATAATCACACAATAAAGGTGGCGTGCGTGCATGTGTATACATCTAGGAGCATTATTTTGTGTTTTTTTGTGTTTTTTTCTGAAAATCTCTTCAATTTTACGCTGCGATTTGAGTTGTTTTTAAGAAGTGTTTGTTTGCATTGATTTTAATGTATAATATGTGATTCACAAACGATTTTTCAAGTTTTTAC
>JALMQS010000066.1:5453220-5472941 GCA_024734495.1 Forficula auricularia
GTAGTTTCACAGTGAATGAAATAAAACTCAAAGAGGTTTATACAATCTCAATATATTTCGGATTATTAGTCCATCATCAGGAGTTTACAAGTTAATACTAATACTATTAACTTGTAAACTCCTGATGATGGACTAATAATCCGAAATATATTGAGTTTGTATAAACCTCTTTGAGTTTTATTTCATTCACTGTGAAACTACACACCCTTTACTCTATTAAATTTGTTGAGGGTGTTTTCGTTCATAACTTTGCTTGAAACGTGTGCAACCCATATTTGGCGTGATGTGGAGCAATGTACAGACAAAACCATAATTTTATATATAGTATAGATGAAGTGTTTGGCACATTTAATATACACTACGGTGAAATAAAATCGATCCACTAATAAAAACTTTATTAAATAGTAAATCATTTTTAATATTTTTACAAGTAACCAAACATTTACTGTAAAACGGCTTATTGAAAGTCTACTTGCCATCTGTCGTTGACTTAGCCCTTGATTAATTAGGCATACAATTTGAACTCCTTGAACTTCAGAAATATCCTTTTTGTATATTTTATCTTTCCTTCAATGATGCTTAATTCAAAATGTTTCATTTTTTTGATATTTCAAATGGTATTTGATCTTTTATTAAAACTTTATTTAAATTTAAAGTGATATTGAGAAAAGTGGATAATTTGTAATTGTATCTTTCAATTTAATTTTAATTATTTTTACTATGGATTCATAAATTATCACCCATATTTATTGAATATGTTAGTTTAAGAGTTAATAGAACAAATTATATGGTTATTTGTAGCACTTTTAAAAATAATTTCTTATCTAATTTAAGTTTTTATTGGTGGCTCAATTTTTTTGCACCGTTGTATATATATTTATTTGTTTATTCATTTTTTCAACGACTAAAAGCCTCAATTTACAAAATTATAAAATAATACACCAACAATACTCATTCCATACTTACTTACTAACATCATATATTACATAATTATACATCAGCATTACATTAATTATTCATAAATAAGTGTGAGGTTCCAGAATAAAGCCGCTACTTTATTAATTTCCAAAGAAAATTCGTGGGTTAACAAATTTTTGTGCTTACTCATTGTAAAAAGAGAGATTCTAAAGACAGGATTTCTTTCAGAATGTTTACTAGTAGGCATCTCTGGATAGAATGGCATTATACTTCTTAATACATAATTAGGGCTATATACAGGAAAGAGATCAGCAAGCTCTGTACATTTCACCTGATCCGACATAATTTTATATACAAATTTACAGTCAGAGCCTATCATATAGGAAATAACAGGTATATAGTATATATTGCACTTATATGCCAAGTTTTAACTTTTTAGCTCAAAGCCTTCGCAGACAAAAAAATTGACAATCCTATAGAATTTTCAGAAAGCGTGCTGAGTTTTCATTTTATTTTATTCATGGTATACAAAATTTGGTTGAGTTTGGCAGAAGAGCCTAGATTTTCATTTTTTGACTCTACACCCCCCTTCCCCCACTTTGGGTAGTTAATTTTACCATTTTTAGTCTTCTGACGTCCCACTGATTATGTATACAAAATTTGGTTGAGTTTGGTACAAGGGCCAAGATTTTCATTTTTTGACCCCCACCCCCCATTTTGGGTAGTTAGTTTTTGCATTTTTAGTCTTCTGAGGCCCCACTGATTATGTATAGATACGTAATTTGGTTTAGTTTGGTATAGGGGCCTATATTTTTAATTTTAACCCCCCCCCCCCCGCCCTCCTTAATTTTGGGTCGATATGCACCAAAATCTAATCAGCTCTTAATCTCAATGCACCAAAACTAGGTGTGAAATTTGATTTTGATATTCACACTAGTTTTTGAACTAGCTCGTCCACAAAAATTTGGTAACGCACAGACTAACAGAATAACAACCTAACAGACTAACAGACATTTTGACAAAACAAATATTATCTAGAAAAATATATATTTCTTTGATGTTCACTTATTAGGGATTTTTTGTAGACCGAAATGCCATGGTTTCGGTTAATTTTTTTAATCAAATTAGTTTCAGCCGTTTTTGAGATATTTCGAAAAAAAAACACTTTTTTCATGCACGATTACAATGCCATACCCTGTATGGTTAAGTAAAAATTGACAATCCCTATAGAATTTTCAGAGAGCGTGCTGAGTTTTCATTTTTTATCCTTCAATTTAAATATGTTTATTAATAAAAATTTATTTTCTCGTTCTAAGTGTTTGGTTTTTATATCCTAGAAGGGAATGCGACATCACTTGAGAATGTTAAGTCTTCATATACATTACGAGTGTTATTCGTTAGTGGCAATTCTTTATTAACAACCGGCAGAATTGTCAGCTTTATTAAAATGGGCTCACGTTCTCGCTATCATACCTGACCAGACTATCCTATAAACCCTCTGGCAACAGCTATAAGGAAAAGAAGAAAGCCCGGAGAAGCAACTCCCTCGGGGATAAATCCCAGTCGACATCTTACGTTTACGATTGCGGAACGTAAGCTCATGACATTTGAGCACATCCCGAGCTATATATTTTGTCGAGCAATATTTTTCTTTTAAATGTTAATGTCGACTCGCGAGGATCGAATACGTTATGTTTTTTATGTTTCATTCTTATGTCTATAACCGAGTGACGATGGGCCACGTACGGCCCTCTTTGATAGTCGAATCTTAAGGCAAGTTTATTACAATGCAGGGGGTGGCTTGTTGAGGTTTCACACCCCATTACACCCCTCAACCGTCACGAATAACAGATTGAATCACTCAAGTGACCTTCTTTTCCACCCAACAAAGATTACAGGGTGAGAGAGGGACATTAAAAAATGTAATTTATATTTGGATATATTTCACAAAAGAGAATAACACAATATTAATCATAACACATTTCATAAAATATTTATTGGATAAGTTTTAATAAAATCTTTTAATATTGTTTTTAAGCTATAATACGTACAAGGATGAAAATGAACAATTCCAAGCTTTTGAACCTCTCTTTAAAAAACTAACAAGATAATTGAAGGAAAAAATGGGAGAGAAAACATTTTCAACACTCGGTATGATTCTAATTAATTACATTTCCTAATTTTAATATATTTATTTAAATTCAATTGATTTTGATGAGGCAGTGCAAGGTTCAATAAAAAAAGTAATTATAACTATCTTTTTTATTAAATTGAAAGTTTTTGCCGAGAGTAGCAAAATTTTTATATATTGAAGGAGACAATAAAAGAGTGTGTCTTCTGCTGGAATTATATAATATAAATTAAATTTATAATTCCAGCAGAAGACACTCTTTTATTGTCTCCTTCAATATCTTTTTTTATCAAACCCAACCTTTCGGATATTTATTCCCTCCTTCTTCACTGACCCTTAAAACCTTGAAGAAGGAGGAAATAAACCTCCGAAACTCGGCTTTGAATAAAAAAGCTAGTTATAATTATCTTTCTTTTTTGAATTTTGGACTGCCTCATCAAAATTCACTTATCAGCCCCTCTCCAAAAACTAATTAAATAGTATTTGTTTAAAAATTAGATTTTTAAAAATGTGTAACCAAAAAAGATTTTTACAAAAGTAGAAACTTTTTATCACCTTTAGAATTGGTTTTTGACCTCACTCAAAGCCCTCTGTCAGATTTAAAAATATACAAAAAATTTTCTTTTGTCTATACAGAGTCATCAGTAATTAATTGACTTAATTTATTCAAACATCCATAAAGAAATATATTTATTATTGGTAGAATTTTTAAGGTCAAAATAAAATAACGCACCGTGAGATGTCTATTTGGCTCTGTTTAATAACGCATTTAATTATACAGGCTGAATAAGAATACAAAACTATCAAAAGTAAAAAATTCTCAAATATGTATATCTATAAGTAGAAAACACTATCTTTAATTTATTTTTCATAAATTGAAAACTTTTTAATTTTGACGATTTGATTATTATTTAAATAATACAGGTACATAAGTTGAGCTAACACCCTCTTTAGTGATTTTTCGGATCTCCTCATCTTTAGACTAAATGTTAGTCGTGATATATTCTTTAAGAGGCCGTCCATAAATTACGTCACACAGTAAGGGCGGGGGTATCTCAAATTTGGGATAAAATGTGACAGAGGGGCTCGGGGATCTTAAAAATTGTGATATCACAAAAGTCAAATTAAAAAATTTCAAAAATTATAAGGTATAAATGTGATAGTGTGACGTCACAATACAAGGGGGCTCAATAAAATTCTGACAGAGGGTAATTCAAGGGAGGGGTCTAAAAATCTTGAAATTCGTGTGACGTATTTTATGGACGTCCCCTAATTAGTATGTTAAAGCAGATCTCAGAAATTATATATAAGTCACAAACTAGTTCTTCTTTGTATTTTGTTGAATTGTTTTAGCCGTACGAATCCCAGATAAGTTGTTTGCTGAAATTGAAAGATGAAACCTAAAAGAGAGTCATTTATCTTCTCTGGAGGTCAAACGTCTTACCCTAAAATGGAAGATAGTTCAAATGGGGAATCTATATTTTAGAGATCTCAATTTATAATCTTTTGGATCCTCCCTGGATGAATTTATTTATAAAGGCATCCATCTGACGTTTCAACATGGTTTCACTTGTTATTTTTAGTGATTGTTCTTGTTTGATTGACAACCAACGACTGAGTTTATCAATCAAACATGCAGCCACAATCACTGTAGATAACAAATGAGGGTTTGCTGAAATATCAGATGAGTGTATATCCAGACATTTAATTCCCAAGTTGACAAACAGCTTCGCCTGCAGAGAATATATTCGTTTAGAACGCCGGAGCCGGGCTAGCTAGTTAAGAAAGTCTGTAAGAGACGATCTTAATTATATTAATCATAAATCTAATTGCATCAACATTGGCGTAACTAGAACTATTTTAATTGAAAATATGTTTTGTCAAAAGAAGCAGAGTTGTTGATTCATAAAGAGAAATCAATGATCTTGTTCTCTGCTTGATGCAAATAAACACGTACAGATATATGGTATCGAGGGGTGAACCGCGACCTAATATGCTGTACACCTACTTCCACTTGTACTTCCAAATATTTCCAAATACTTTCAAATATTTCCAAGTATTCCAAATATTTCCAAGAACTTCCAAATATTTCCAAGTACTTCCAAATATTCCCAAGTACTTTCAAATATTTCCAAGTACTTCCAAATATTTCCAAGTTCTTCCAAAATACTTCCAAAGAGGTGTACACCACCTTCCTATCGCGGATCACCCCTGGTATGGTATATATCAAATCGCACAGCACGCGAAATTCCAAAAATCCAAACTTTCCCCTTCAAAATGGGGGGGGGGGGGGGGGGTCAAAAATGAAAACTCTAGCCCGTTGGACCAAACTCAACCAAATTTTGTATACATACCCTGGAGGCTAGAAATGCAAAAACTAACAACCCAAAAAAAAAGGGGGATCAAAAATAAAAATTCTAGTTCTTTGGACCAAAGGGCTTCCTAATAGCTTACAAAAAGCAGAGAAATCCCAACCAAAACATTCTGTGAAAAGACAGGCCTAGTTCGAAAAAGTAGTGAAATCTTGTGTGAAGCCAAGTTAAATACGCCATGAATAATTAAGTTGAGAAAATAGTAAATCTCTCAACTTAATTATTCTTGTCGAATTTGACTTGACTGCACACTAGATTTGACTGCTTTTTCGAACTAGGCCTGTCTTTTCACGGAATGTTTTGGGTGGGGTATATATTAGGGTGGTCTTTATTTTGGGTATTTTAGCATTTTTACGCTGACAAGGGCTAATATGGTTCAAAATAAATATAAAAAAAATATCCTCCAAGTTTCAAGTCTCTATCTCAATTATAACCTTTGCCCCCAGCGTTGTAGGTTTCTCATCTAAATAACATAGGGTTTTTGGCATTAAAATATCAATATTTTATTCCGGCCAAAATAATCATTCAAAAAATTTGAACCTCTGTAAATTATATCCTTATAATACTAGCTATCCATCAGAATTATTACAGATTTTTAGCTATTATAATTTTGGAGTTACAGCTAGATAAAATACTGCTATATCTTATTAGTTGAGAAACTTACATCGCTGGGGGCACAGGTTATAATATTGAGATATAGACTTCAAACTTGGGAGATATTTTTGTTTATTTATTTCGAACCATATGAGCCTTTGTCAGCGTAAAAATTCGAAAATACTCAAAATAAGGACCACCCTAATATATACCAAATATAAATAACCCAAACCACCCCCGATACCACTGCTAATTAGAAAAATAGAAAATGAGCTCATGGTAGATGGCCGTAAAATTTTAAACATTGTGAAAAATATCAATTAAACATGGACGCCTGTAGAATAGGCTAGTCCTATCCAGAGGCGTCTTTTGGTTGCATGGATACAGGCGGACAACTTTCCAAGACTATTCTTTACGTAGTACCTGGCTTTAGTTAAAAGTAATATATTAATATTATTTTTGACTATTAATTCAGGTGTAAAGGCCAAATTTTGTTTGCAGCCAGAATTGAATAAAATTTAATATGTATATAAATTATATATAGTAGGTATATTTATAGGTAGTTATTTATATTTGTATATGTTTGTTTGCATCAAGCAGAGCAGATAATCTCATTGATTTCTCTTAATGATCATTTTCTCGTGCAGAGGGGGTGCTGGCCCCAGAAAGGGTGATCCTGGGAGAGTTTAAGGGTTTCAACAATAAATCTAGGACAGAAGGCTTCAGAAGAAAGAATGCACAGCTCGGACCCTTTGTAGAATTCTTTTCATTATTTTACTTTTGAAGGTGTTTATATATTTATGTTTTTTAATACTTTCTAAGGTAGGCCACAAGAATTATGGAAGAGTCTTTCCCCTTTTCCGGCCTGTAGTTACGCCAAAGTGCATTAGGCGTATGAGAAATTTTACTTATGGAAAGTGGTGTAGGTTTTAGGTGAAACATGATGTTAATTAATAGAGTAAAGGGTGTGTAGTTTCACAGTGAATGAAATAAAACTCAAAGAGGTTTATACAAACTCAATATATTTCGGATTATTAGTCCATCATCAGGAGTTTACAAGTTAATACTAATAATAATTGAACGAGTGGTCACCATTCTTGACATTCAAATCATGTGTACCAATATAACAAAATATAACATTCAAATCTTACATACCAACCTAACACAAGAAAAACACCAATGAAATTAAAATTAAAAAAAAAAAAAAAAAAATTGTTTTACGAAGATTTTTCTTTTTTGATTATAAAATATATAAATGTAAATATAAGAAATCTAAGTAAATATGAATATTAATATAAATAAAAATTACAACTATAAATATAAAGTCTTTTTAGAATTAAATTAGAAAATAAAATTACAAATTTAAGTCATAGACACAAAATTAATTATAAATATCAATTTACAAATAAGCCTAAATAACATATAGAGATGAAGAATTAAGATAAAACATAATAGGGATAAATTAGATGAGATAAATTACAATATACAACAATTTTTGTGGTTATCTCATATATCAAAATGTCATTTATTTTAGAAGACTGAAGGCGCGTGATTTGAATTTAATTTTGATTGTAATTTGGGAAATAGTATATATTTGAGAGAGACTGAGGTTTAGAGTGTTAAGTTTTTTTAATTTTTGTTAATTAGTAGATCTATTATTGTGGAATTTCTAATGTCCTGCTGGTTATTGAGAATTTTATCTTTTTCAATTATAGCTTTCTTAATTTCGGTTGATTCTAACAGGTCTAGTTTTCGGCTTTTAGAGGCGAAGTGTAGTGGTATAGGATGATGCTATTTTTTTGCATGTTGTAAAAATACACTTTGGGTGGTCTGGTTCCACGTCCCACCACTCAAATGGTCTGGGGTGAATATATTATGTTTATAATTGACTATAAATTATAATTTCATTGTGGGTCAAAAATATTTTTTAACACATATGTATTTTTTACCGCACTCACACCATGCGCAGTACCTGGTCCACCTGCTTAGACCAGCCAGACTGGCCATTCCTTGTACAACTATCATAGACGGTACTATTACGCATTATTTCTAGTTGGGTCAAATCCGTACTCAAAAATGTGTCACCAGCTCTTGGACTATTAATTTTATTAAATAAATGTAGTTATCGAGTTTCTGGATAAATATTTTACCAATCGATAGTAAAATATGTAATAAAATGCTAAAATTGGGTCGCCATTTTTTTTCCTGCATAAGTCTAGGTAGACAGGGTATCAACAGGTAACTTCGAATTAGTATTTTGTATTTATAGAGTTTCCTTTATTGTTATATATGAAAATGTGGATAATTAAAAAAAAAATAAATAAAAATAAATAAATCTAATAAATTAGATAAAATAGTTATGCAGGGAAATTGGATGTCGACCCTATCAAGTTTTGTTTATTACTACATTATATTATCAAAATATTAATTTCATTAGGAAACTCGATAGGTGAAGGTCGATCCAAGTTGGGATCTTGTACTATAAGCAAGTGATTTACATTCGTATAATAAATATCATAGATCTTGGAAAATAGGAGACCAGTTTCAGAATACTTTTAGTTTTAATATAAATATACTGTTTAATTTTTTTTTATATTATAATTTTATTACAAACTTAAAGGCATCCTTTTTTTTATAAATGCCTAATAGAATAATCTAATATTTTATATTCACTTAAAGTTTTTCCACAACGACATTTCTAGCTGTCCTTATAAATCTTAATTTTTTCTATATATATAAATTAAATGTGTCCTTACTAGCAAGAGGTTAACTTTTTAGAATGATTTATTTCTTCAGAAATATTTTATCATACATCTAAGTAAAATATAAAATATATTTTTCCCAAGTCTAAATAAAAGTGGAATTTGTGTTATAATTTACTAGGTTAAAAGAAAAATAATATAAAAGGCGGACAATAAAACTGCCCAGAGAGACTACTTATTTAAATTCTTCCGCTTGGTAGAGGAAAAAAAACGAATTTAATTTAGTTAATTGCCGCCACAGCTTGCTTACTTGAGTCAAGGCTGGATGGAGAGGACGCTGCGCTCTTCGCACCACAATTCTTTCTCGTAAAGCTTGTCTCTCTAAAAAAAGAAAAAAAAACGCGCATCAACCATAAGGGCGAGGATTTGCTAAGGTTTTACCAGATTCACCGTGGCGGATAAGGGCCGAAAGTACAACAAGAAGGGAGACGTGTCGGAGAAACAAGCTTAAAGCTACGACTGCCGAAGAGATGAGGGGACTAGCGAGAATTACAAGATAAATACAGGGAAATTAAAAAAGTACTCTTTTAGCACATGTTAAAGGCAAGTTAAGTCGAAAGAACTAATGCCAGAGAAAGAGAGGGTTTTACCACAAACTGGAACGCAGTAAGAGTTAATATTTACTCGGAATGTCACATTTGAATTAGACTCTATCAAATCCCCTCAAGATTTATTTATTCTCTTCATCGAATCACCAAATAAATAATGGGATAGTCTGACTATTTTTTTACAAAACGAAAAATAAAACAATAATAGGTTCAGGTCAAGGTTTTGAATTCAAACAGATTTGATAAAGAAGGGAATTTTCGTCGCTAAGGATCATGGGGTCAAGGTAGTGGCAAATAAACTAGATTGACATTTCCCCGGTTTGAAAGCGAATGGGATGTAGGGAGAGGGCGAATCGTGAGCCACTCACAAAGTAAACTTTGGGGAAAATTATTTTTGAAAGAGAGGTTATATCTTGGGTTTATAAGTTCTACAATCCAGGAAACCTCTCGAGTACAAGATATCATAAAATGAATCAGTGGTGGATTTAGGCCTAGGGCGGCAAAATTTTAGGGGCGCCAAATAGACAGAGATAATTCAAATTAAAAATTGATTTGAATTTGTTTTATTATAAATGGATGGAAAGTTTTTAGTAAATTTTATTACCGAATTTAATAGTAGTTTGTATGTATACTTAAACTTTTAATTTATCAATATTCGCCTATATTTAAAATCTCTTTCGTTTTTATTTAAAAGCTACGGAACTAAATTTATATTTTTCATTCAGTTTGCCCTAATGACAGCCATCCAAATTTGGTGCCTTTGTCATCGACTTTGCTCAAAATTTATTGTTTTTACTTTATTGGAAATAAATCAATTTAACTTTATTAAAATAGTCAAGATACCTTAGGAAATGAATGTATTCACTTACACTATCAACTAAAAGATTTATTTAAAAATACTGATGAAGTGGTTCTGCACAAAATATATACAAAATATTACCTACATTCCCGTAATCTTAGCGATGTTTACCGCGATTTCACTGAGAATATTTTTAAGCATTCCGGCTACAAATTGTTCTGGAGAAGATCTTTTTCCACCCTGTAAAGGGTACAAAACTATTTGCGTGTAAGTATGGGTCAAGATAGACTTATTGCACTCGCATGATTGTCTATCAAGGCTAAATTCACTAAGTGCAAGAAATTGATTACACGTAATATGATGGACGTTTTCGCGCGAACCAAAGCTAGAAAGAAGAAATTGATCTAATAAGTTAATTAAAAAATGTATTTACTATTTATTACGGAAAATTAAATTATTTTTGAAAAATTTGTGTAAACCAATAAATAGTTATATTTAAAATAATATTTAATAGTTTGAATATTTGATAATTAGCCATATAATTTTGACAATCACATTTACTTAGAAAAAAGAGCGGCACATTGGACAGGGCCTAGGGAGGCTCGAACCTAAATCCGCCCCTGACATGAATGAAACAGTAACGCCAAGGATCTGGCAAATTCAGCATCGCATTAACGATGAATCTATGGTCTAAACAGTTATAGAAACCTCTCATAGCTAACTCGGAAGAAATCACAAGATATTGTCAACTCTAAGAAAATCACAAGATATTGTCTACTCTAAGAAAATCACAAGATATTGTCAACTCTAAGAAAATCACAAAAAGTTGTCATTTAATAGACCCGAGATGGAATGGATTATTTTTAATTTTATGTCAGAAGGGTTGTTTTTATCCCTTCAGGTTCGAGTGCCTTAGGGGTTAAAAATAAACATTATGACATATAATTAAAAATAATCCATTCCATCTTATGACAACAATTACAATATTATGTCACTTACTGAATCCGAAAATTTTTTATTATACTATGTCAGAAAAACCCTAAAATGAGCACTTGGAGATACTAAGTTTATGGTTCGGAATTACAAAAAGTTTATTTGCATTTTTTGAGCACTAGTTCAAATTATTGAGAAATTTTGATATTTTAATTCATTGTTACTATATAATATATGATATTTGAATTGAATATATACATACGTGTATAAAATTCAAAATAGGTGGTTTCTATCCGGCCGAACTTTGGTCTAGCTCTAGGCAATAAGAACGATACGCGTGCTGGCTAGCATTTTCTGCTGGTCGACACATATCACTTGTAAAAAGACCTCTTGCGTATTCTAACCTTCTGTTGTTTCCTCCTATTATTTAAGAAAATATCCAAAAGCTCTGATTGAATTTAAACACTATTTGACCGTGCTACTCAATTAAAAAATTCTCTTTTGGACTATGATTTTATTGGATTGATACACATTTGTAGGACCCACGCGAGACAGAAAATTTCTAACGGATTTAATATTACATCATGAACCAGGGACAGATACTAATTTATAAGTAACAAAGCGAACCATAGGATATTCTTTTATCATTGCACCAGGTGAACTTCATTATTTATGTAAATATATCTCATCTCATTAAATAACATCAAAATACAATAAAAGGCCTTTTTTATTAAAAAACTACAGTCCACGAACTTTTCTTCATCTCTGAGCTAGCAACAAATTCTAAATCTATACAATACGTTTTAATTAATGTAAATGGTAAAATTTAATATTGGAAATTCTTTAATTAGCCACTATGCTTTGTTCGTAAAGTATCTGGGATGAGAAAAGTGGCAGTTTGGAAGGGAATCGGCTTGCGTTGCGGGGGTTGCAGGGGGTTAATTTAGTCGGCGTTAATACTGATTTATTTTCCCCGAGCTCCTCGTCCTCGTAGGTGTCAGCAACGGCGGCCGCGCGATAAATTTCGCCGTCGCCCGAGACGGCCCTAAAGGGTTGCTGTGCCTTTGCTGTTGCTCGCCTGCCCGCCTGCCAGCCCATAAATCGGCAAGGGGGTTTCTTCGCCCCCTGGGGCTCCTCGCCTGATTGGACTGTCAACGTGGCCGCCTCAGCGACCTGGGGACACCTCCCACCCACCCACTCACCCTATCCTATTAACGACCGGATTAGTATCCACGTTTATTTCTGATTCTTTCCGAAACATGGAAAAAAGTTTATTGTTGATAGTCCAAGAGCTGGTGACACATTTTTGAGTACGGATTTGACCCAACTAGAAATAATGCGTAATAGTACCGTCTATGATAGTTGTACAAGGAATGGCCAGTCTGGCTGGTCTAAGCAGGTGGACCAGGTACTGCGCATGGTGTGAGTGCGGTAAAAAATACATATGTGTTAAAAAATATTTTTGACTCACAATGAAATTATAAAAATTATAATTTATAGTCAATTATAAACATAATATATTACCTGGTCCACCTGCTTAGACCAGCCAGACTGGCCATTCCTTGTACAACTATCATAGACGGTACTAATACGAATTATTTCTAGTTGGGTCAAATCCGTACTCAAAAATGTGTCACCAGCCCTTGGACTATGAAGCTTTGGAAGGAGTGTTGACGATTCAGGTGACTTTTCAGGATAGTGAACAGAGTGAATGAATATTTTAATCGATTGTCTATTTCCATTATTATCTAACTAATCAATCTATATCCTTATAAAAATCACTATATAAAAAGCTGTAACAGGAATATTAGGGAACTGAACAAAATTAAAAACACAGAGTTTTTTAATTAAATCGTCCAGACGTTTCGTCAGTTTATTCTGACTTTCTCAGAGACCTATATTATGACTTTTTCAAAAAACTATTTCACTATAAGACAAAACATCATTAATCTTTCTATAACATATTCTTGGCTCAAATTATTCAACAATCTTGTAAACGACATTCTTTAACAATTAAAACAAATTTTGTCGTTGTTTTTTATTCAGAGATCACATGTGTAAATTAATAATTAAATATAAAAAAATTGTATAGTGAAATTCTTTTTTGACAAAGAGAGATAAAATGGGCTACTGAGGAAGTCAGAATAAACTGACGAAACGTCTGGCTTTTTTAATAAAAAACTTTGAGTTTTTAATTTTGTCCAATTCCCTACTATTCCTGTTACTAATTTACTATGAATTTGAATGATACAACCTTATAAAAAGCTTTTTCCAAGAATTTGTAGGATTACCGCAGTTTTGATGATTTACCATTTTGAGCTAGAAAGCTGAAGCGCAGCTTATTAATACAAAATTTTGGGCCAAACACACACAGCTTATTTACAACCGATTAAGAACACATCGTCTCCTTAGAGAGTAAGCCTGCTAACTCACAACAATGAAATTTTACAGGGCAGAGAAAAACAAACAAAATTTAATATTGTTGTTATGGAAAGAAATTATTTTTCACATTTTTTTTCTACAACTTACGATCGTAATTTTAAGTATCAGTTTTACTTGGACGATTCTGCATCTCTTTTTCTTTCGAACGGTGTTAATATGTCATATATGATAAAAAATGGAGTTAGCAGCTTTACACTCAAGCGGACGACATATTTATTATAAATACCTGTAACACACCGAGCGTTGCTCGGTAATTTTATTCTTCAGTTAAAAGCGATATATTAATATTATTTTTAATTTTAAATTAAGGTAAAAAGGTTGATTTTTTTGTCATCAAAATGAAATAAAATTGAAATATTTTTTTTTCCAAAGTTTTGACCCATTCAGGTACACAGTTTTGAACTTTTTTTTTATATTTATTTAATGTCACCGGGAACAAAGCCCATTTAGACAGCACATAAGTAAAGTGTTAGTAGGGTTAGTGAGGGAGCCGAGTTTTCAGCCGGTAGAAATTTTTATTTGCCAGCCAGGATCGAACCCCGGCCTCCCACTCCAACATTGTCATAATCGATCGATGCGGAAGGGAGGCCAGTGAGTTAGCCGACCGAGCCAACCCGACTCTCAAGTTTTGAACTTAATTGTAATTAAAAATAAGGGTTCGAACCTCGAATGATCCTTTTGTCTATAATAAAAATATTTTCTTTCTTCTCAAATAATTAATTAAAAATAATATTAATATACACAGAAGTTCCTTCGATTACCCTTTCAATGCCTGAAGAAGGAGTGAGGATCTTTCGAATTGTCGGGGTTTTTATGTGAAAATCGACGAATTTTTTTTAAAGACATTCTTCAAACCTTTATTGAAATACTAAACGCTTCGTAAGAATTTCTCCCTTTATCAATGAAATTTTAATTTAAAAAAAAGGTTGCTTTATGAAAATGTATTGATTTTATAAATCAACTTTTTTCTAATTTTTTTTTTTAAATTCCATTGATAAAAGGATAAATTCTCCCGGAACATTTGGTATTTCAATAAATGAGAGGGTGGAGACGTAGGTGTTTATGCACTCGGGTTTTGAAGGTTTGAAGATTATAAGTGCTGGGGAAGATGGAGGTTGGGAGAGAGTTCAAGTTCCTTGAAGTCATGGGGATATACTTATTGGCGAATGAAGTGGTCCGGCACTTTTCTAATTTGACCGCCAAAGAGTATTGGGAGTCGGCAAAACGCGTGCTACGCGCACATCAAGCTGTAGGGGGAATTACTGATTTTAACTCAACAGAGCACCTGCCGTGATAGTATCTATAAAACAAGGGAAAGCGCAGAGACATTACTTCGATGAGCTAGCGAGTCGCGGGAGTCGGTGAGGGTAGAATCGTCAATTAGCCTGACGGCTCGTTTCTGAATTGCACCCAGCGTAGCAAGAGAATACACAAACATATTGTACAGAAATGACCAGATGAAAAGTTATTATTTGTTTTTGAGTCAGCTTAATAAAGGAAAGATAAATTTGTAGAAGGGTGAATTTTCAAGTGCAGGTGTTTAAGGTAGTTCTTTCACAAATAGAAAAATTCAAGAAGTCTTCGAACTTGGAATATAAGTCATTAAAAGCATAAAAAACGCACTGTTAAAATTTGAAGACCATTTATCACACCAAGCATGAAATAATTGCAATTAAATATGAAATTTTTTACATACGGTAGTGGGAAAATGATCATTATTTTATTTTTTTTCATTGAAGGATTTTCACTATCTTGATGAAAAACTAATATTTGCTAGAATAATATATTCGGAATAACTTTTTTAAACTTAACTTAAAAAAAAATTGAAATTATTTACCTCGTAGTTTTGATAAAAAATAAAAAATAAAACTTATTTAGGCGATTATTTTTAGTGGAGGGGATATACGATCAATGCCTTGGAAACGATCCATTCATAAAGAAGATATAGTAGTGTAAGAAGTACAGTCACGTTAAAAAAACAAAACCTAAAATTTTAGCACCGTTCATATTTATAGAGTGGTTATGAGGCTAAAACTTTTTGTATGGATTGTCGCGAAAGAACCTTAATATAGAGTAAATAAAATAATATATAAATAATTTTGGGAAATCAAATTGCAAGAAATTTAATCAAATTTTTAGTCCAGATGCTTAAGACCTGGTTCCGACTGAAGCGGCCGGAAGGCCGTTGCTTGTCGTGCTCTGGGTGCCAATCGAAGTTAATTAAATCGAATCCGTCCCATCCGATCTGGCCGCAATCTCGCCCGATTTTATTGGCTTGCACTCGCACGCTCACCACCCACCCCCATCATGCATTCCCCCATGCAAACACCAGCCAGGCATTTTTTTCGCATTTTATTGTGAATTTATTTTTGTTTTGTTTTTATTTTTTTATTCATTTTTTTTTTGCATTCGCGATGCATTGTGGACGAAAAAAGTGCATTTCCATCCCAGGCCAGGGCTGCAAACAAAGACATGCGAGAAACTGATCAATGGCGGAAAACGTCATAACTAATTGATGACGTCATAACCGCAGTTCATATTCCACAATAGCCGAGGCGATTTATTTTCCAGTGGGTAGGCGGAGGTAACGAATGTGGCTCAATCAAGTGTCAGAATAGGGTTGGAACTAAGGTGGGAGCACATCATCCAAACTCCACTTGCACCTGTCTGTTACACATTCCGTTGAAATATTATTATATAGAGATGTGTGGCGGCGAGCCCTCTTCCCTTCCCGTGAGATAAATGATTTAATTTTGCACATATGCCAAACGCGACTGGCTGTCTGCGCCTGGGCGCACCCAGCGAAAAAAATACCCCCCGTCTGCTACTTGCCTACTATATTGGCAACCAAATATGAAGAGGATGGAGAAGGGCGTCGAGCGTTTAGGAAAAATGGAAACACCATCGGCCGTTAACCGTTAAGTACACCCGCTCCCTCTGATTGACTTATTAGATGGTCCGATTGGCCGATTCATAAATACCGAAAACCCTTCCCTTTCAGAATTCTGCGAATTCTTCTAATCGTATTTTTGGAGGAATCAATAGAAAAGATTTACACCTATTTGATTTTAAATAATTAATATATTACCCTAGTATCACTAAGTTTCAAACTACAGTGGAGCGTCGATAATACGCATTAATTGTGACCGGCCCCTGTCCGGATTATCAAAATATCCGGATTTTTGTAAAGAACCAAAAAAAGTCGTTTGAGTTCATACCAAAATGAAAATTTGCTAAAACCGTTAATAATTCACTTTAGTGGTTAAATAATTGGAGCAGATAAATAAAACCAGTAATTAATATCAATTTATAATGTATTTCAATGAATGGATATACATACATATATAATGTACAATTTGTACATAAATACATATCTATTTACAGAATACTGTACAGTTTATACATTATTTTCACCGGAATTGAAACCGGAGAATCGACGGTACGGATTTTTGACCTCCGGCTTATCGACGCTCTACTGTATATAATAGCTATATAATTTGTAACATTGTGCTAGTAGGGTAGGTACAGTCTTTATTAACATTATTATATGATTAACAAAGAATGACGTCTTCAATATTTGAAATCGTTTCTAAAAGTAGCCGTCGAAGCAGGATATTTCATTATAATATAAGAAAAAGTATTTTAATAATATTTTAATACATAATAAGCTCTCTATAAGTATTTGCAATTTTACATCGACTGAATTGAACTAAAAAGCTGAAACTTCACAAAAGATACAGCTTATTAATATAACATTTTCTACTAAATTTCAGGATATTAGTTATGATTCAAAAGCTTAAGAGCTTTCCTTATTTAACGATTCGAGTTTTTCTTATTTATTTATTTATTTATTAAACAATGCTCTGAGGCAGGTTCCTAGTAGAGAAGTTACAACAAAATAAGTAATTTGATATAATAAACTGAGTTAGCAATTCCCAACAGTCCAAAGTCAGCACCTGAGGGCGTATCAACTAGCGACCCCCTCTATCTAGCAGATGCACCTTGAGTGAATAATGGAAAGATGATGAAGTTCGGATATATGAAGTTAATGAATTACACAACCAAGCCGAGCTGACGTCATAAGTTGGCTATCTTAGTACGATGTGTTGGAATGTTAATGAGTTTGCCATCAGCTCTAAATATACGATTATGAATGGATGATCTGAAAATGAACATGTCAAAGATATACTGCATTTTTCATCCGAAAGTTCTTACTGTTCAAAATCTAAACATTCATTGTTATAGAAAAATAAGCACGAGAACAAACTTTTACAATCTTTAGTTCTTGCATTATCGTGATTATTGTAATCTAGACAGACATAAAGAATAAATAATTGTGCTCCTCGTTTACTATTAAATTTCATTATAATATAAATTTTAATTTTCGGAGCAAGTAAAACACTGTTGTCACAAGGCGATCTCAAAAAGTCTAATCTAGGTAATTATATCAGAAACTTTTCTACTGATTAACACTTTACCACTGAATCTTCAAGTTATTAAAATACGAGGATTTTTTTTTTTTAATTTTATTTATTGTCCTCGGGAACATAGCCCATTTAGACAGCACATAAGATACGAGGATTAAAAAGTCATGTTTTATTGTATGCGAACAAGATTTTGAAACGAGTCGGCTGGACACATTAATTCAATTTTTATTTATTTCGTTACCTTTTCTCCTATTATTTTCTTTTAAAAATAAAATAAATTATATGGGGGGGGGGGGGGGCGTCAAAAATATTTTAAATAATAAAATTTTTAAACAAAGATCAAAGAAAGCTGATATTTTTAATAGACTAGTCTCACAATTAAAAGGAGATATTATTAATTCCTAATAGGTTTAAAATTAATAAGAGGAGTTCTTTCGTAAATAATTATAAATTAAATATAAGAGAGGGGGGAATTATGATATTTTTTAATTATTTTTATAACTCTCTGAGAAATGAATTTTTTGAACTTTAGGCAAATCGCATTTAGTTTTACAATAAACTATATAATAACCTTGAAAAGTTTTTGTTTTGCCGAGAGCAGCAGAGTCGTTGATTCATAAAGAGAAATAAAGAGAAACTTGCTTGATGCAAATACACACATAGTAGTCAGATGATATATCTGTATATATTATTTGAGACCAGGCTCTCGAAGACGGTTCATCATTTTTCACTATAAATGTTCATGGAGTCCATATTCATGGATATTGACTCCATGAAAAACATTTATAATTGAAGAAAGACCGAGATGAACTGTCTTCGAAATTACAGTTCCAAACAAATAAATAATATATACAGACATATCATCTGATACATGCAACGTTTATTTGCATCAAGCAGAGGACAACCTCTTTTGTTTCTCTTTGTATTTAATAACCCCTTAAAATCTTAAACACTCAATTAGAATACCCTGTATTTTATTATAAAGACAAAGTCTGCTGGGTTGAAGTAATTTAAATGGTCCATTTTTCGTTCTTGAGATTAAACATGTAAAATTATAGTAATAAAAGCCCCAAAAGAGAAAGAAAAATATTAATTGCAAGACGCTTTAAGTGTGGATGAATTATTCTATTAATTAAAATTGATTTTTTTTAATATTTCTTGTCCATTATGAAATAATAATTAGATAAAAATTATATCTACGAGACTCCAAAGATATTTATGAGTTCAATTTTAATTGTTTAAAAGGTAAAGTTAATTTGTATTAGGCTCTGGGGTTAATCTGATAATACCAGAATGTATTATTCTATATCTTGACTGTAAGAAGATATTTGAAATCAAAGCTTAATTTATAAGGCAGATAGAATCGGGTGTAGAAATTGAATGCAGTAATATGGATTTTTAAATTTATTTAAACAACAATAATATAACAAGATATATAATTAAATTAATAATATATATAAATGAAAGAAAAGAAAACAGAATTTATTTTAAGATTGTATCTATATTGTATAAATAGATACGCAATGAATTTAATGCTATAAAGATCTAGATTTTAATCAAGTGAATTAGAAAATTAATTATGTGACCTATATAATATATATATATATATAATTGGTTTACATACAGAGATCATTTTCCTTATTTGTTTTGAATTACAAATAATACAATTCTTGTGATTGATAAAATATCACTAGAAAACAGCGATGCATAGATCTCAGTTGTGTTTGGAATGAAAATCGTGGAATGGATTGGATCTGTGAACTGCGATAAAAAAAATATAATTAATAGAACACAT
>JALMQS010000066.1:5473928-5512298 GCA_024734495.1 Forficula auricularia
TGGAGAGGATTTATTAAAGGAAGGATCTGCGAGATTAAGTTTCTTAATATAATCATGATTATGCGGTTGGAATGAAGATTCCAAGTAAATTGTTAGTGAGTTTATCCATAATAAGTGCCGTGGTCTGTCGTCTAGGAGATTGACTTTGGACTGGAGTAAAGGAAAAAGTTATGGATTGATCAACTCGAGAATTGTGATTGGCTACAATGCCGGAAACTAATATTGACACTTTATGTCTAGGACAATTTAGTTGATTAGAAAAGGATCTGGTAATGCACGTGGATTGAGATCCAGAATCTATTAAGGCTCTTGCGATGAAACTTTTACCATTGTCATCATGAATTCTAATAAGAGGTAGTAGGTAGAAAAATAGAATTATTTGAACTATGAGTAAATGTCATTTTGTTGAGTATTTGTCAATTCAATTAGACCATGTGTAGAGGTGGTCTCAGTTGCAGTAGTATTTTCTGCAGGTAAATTATTACGAGGATTAAATTCGCGATGTAATGGGAGTGATGAAACTTATGACAGGATTTGCACCGTCTTTCAGATTTCAAAGAAACCGGGTGATTCGAAAAACAATTTACACAAATTTTATAGGATTTTACTTTCAAATAACGGTTTAATGGATCGAGTTTCTGAAAAGTAGGACATTTATATAATGGATGAGGTTGGCGACAATGAGGACAGGTGAATTGACGATCAATTGAAGTATTAGTATAGGTATGTAATACTTTGGGTTGGGTGTCGTAAGTTTGGGTGGCAGTTTGGGCTTCTGGCATGTTCCATAAATTCCTCAATGTACTCAATTCGGAATTTCATAGCCCTTATGGGACATTTTAGTTTTTCAATGTTTCAGAATCTAATTTGTCTAAGACAATTTTAGCAAAATAGCATTCCATTGGGTTACAGTTGGTTAAAATTTTTAAATTTTGTAAAAAAGTTTGAATAATTTCAACTAAAGATTTAAGCTCTTTAGCGTGTCTTTTTTTACATTGGGAAATTTAAAAATGTTATGCAATGAAGAAAAACTAGTTCATTAGTTCTTTTGTACCTTTGTTGAAAGGCTTCTATCATTATTGGATAGTTTTCTTTTGAAGCAGTGTATCTACTAACGAAATTATATGGATCATCTCTGAAAGTGAAAATACTGGAATTTATCTAAGTCGTCCAGATCATTTCTCGAATTAATATTGTTTTGAAAAAGATTCCCAAAAAAATAAATATTGTTTTAATTCGCCTTTAAAAATAGGTAGATTTAATGTGGGAAGTTTAGATCTTTTTTGTGTTGAATTTAGAGAATTATCATCACTTTGATTTGTTTGTTGTAACTCACGATTTGTGGAATCTTGCTTAATAGCCTCTTTTTTTGGAAGCTATATTTAATCCAATTCGTCGCAAGGTTTTCTCCATCACTGCAATCTCGTTCAGTAATGCCGAAACATCTTCTTCAATGGCTATAACACTTTTCTTTTAATTTACCTAATTCTGCTTGAGCATCGTCTATAACAGATCGCAATAAAGTTAATTCATCAAATTTCTTATAACTATCCTCCTCCTCAATAATGTTATTAATAGTTAATTTAATTGATGTAATCAAATTATTTGCAACACTCAATTTCTTTGCCGACATTCTGAGCGCAAACTTTGATTTCAGGTAAGATCAGATTTAAACGAGTTGTATATCTAGTATTTTAAGATATACGCGGCTCAGACAGAAAAATTATTCGTCGAAGAAGGAACCAAAATATGGGGCTTATAGACTCCAAAGATATTTATGAGTTTAAATTTTAATTGTTTAAAAAGGTAAAGTTAATTTAGGTTAGGTCGCTGGGGGTTAATCTGATAATACCAGAATGTAATATTATTCTATATCTTGGACTGTAAGAAGATATTTGAAATCAAAGCTTAATTTATAAGGCAGATAGAATCGGGTGTAGAAATTGAATGCAGTAATATGGATTTTTAAATTTATTTAAACAACAATAATATAACAAGATATATAATTAAATTAATAATTATATATAAATGAAAGAAAAAGAAAACAGAATTTATTTTAAGATTGTATCTATATTGTATAAATAGATACGCAATGAATTTAATTATTATAAAGATCTGAATTTTAATCAAGTGAATTAGAAAATTAATTATAGGACTTATATAATATATATATATATATAATTGGTTTTACAGGATACAGAGACTAGCTCTGGTTTGTTTCTATGGATATCACAAATAATACAATTTTTTGTGATTGATAAAATATCACTAGAAACAGCGATGCATAGATTCCCAGTTGTGTTTGGAAATGAAAATCGTGGAATGGATTGGATCTGCGAACTGCGATAAAATATAATTAATAGAACACATATTAAAAGAAAAAGTTACAAACATAATAAAATCGAGTGAAATAGATATATTTACCTGCACGACGAACTGGATTATAATAATAATATAATTAAACAAAGGATGATAATCTCTGTATGCCGAACTGATGTGGCGTTTGTTCAAAATTTAATAAATATAATTATAAATGTTATATTTATATGATATTCTGGAGAGATTTTGAGTAAAGAAAATTCACTTGATTGTATTGGACAATATTCAAGTGATATAGGACGATCAAACTATATACTTAATAGTTAAAAGATCGGAACAACAAAAAAGATAAAAATGAAATATTTCCTATAGACTCGACGCCGTAAAAATGCGATAAGCGGGTGTGTTTTTTGAGAGTAAAAAAGACTACGCGAGTCATGGCTTTTTTCCGGTGAAATTATTTAAAAAATGGAATGGACCTTTTAAGCAGTTAACAAAAAAATAAACTAGATAATATATAAAAATTTGAATTTGATGAAAATTATTATTTTAATTACTGATACAATTAGGCCAAATAATTTTAATTTATAAAAGAATGAATTTAAATTAGGAAATGAATTTTAGCAATTATAATCATTTCTTTGAAGAACGATGATTTAATTAAATAAAATTCATTATTCAACTTTTCTGAAATAATTTTATATTATTATCTAAAGGGGGAAATTGAGTTAAATTTAAACTAAATGAATATTTTTTAATTTCTCATCAAATGTCACTTTGCGCGGGGTAAATTTAAAATTCAAATTTGAAATAAACGAAAACATAATATATAAGTCGAATAATAGAAAGAGCTTATACAATAAGCTCCAATATCAAAGTTCATTAAATTTATTTTCATTTATCTTTTACTGATAATTTTCCTTTTTTTAAATAAATATATTCTTTTATATTTTCTGTTTTAGAGAATCGAGCCCACCTAGAGAAATGCATTTAAGATAGTCGGAATAAAAAACGGTATTTTATTCATTTGTGAGGTGGAAATCACCCAGGGCAGAGGCGGCTGCAGACATTCTTCCAAGGTAAGAGCAAATCGACTTAATTCTAATTAATTTTGATACACAATCAATACATTAATTAGTATAGCTAAGTCATATTAATATTACGACATCATATTATACTCAAAACAGCCAACTCATAGCATGAAAACTTTATCTTTTATCGAAAATAGTTCAATAAAAAATAAAAGGCAAATTTTTTGTTAAATATATCAACAAACTAGTAAATTATAGTTATTAATTTCACTGTTTCTCTATCCGATCGGATATTTTAACCCTTGAAAAATTATACATTAAATATTTAAAATTAAAAAGACTGATGATCCTTCGAAACTATAGTCTCTATCAAATAAATTATATATACCGGGTGAGTTTTTTTATCTTGAGATACTCTTATAACTCAAAAACAGTGCATTATATGAAAAAAGTTTCAAATAAAAGTTTCTTTATATCGAGGGGGAAACTAAACTACGTTATCGTTTGTCGTCGTAGAACAAGCTTTCAAGGGTATTTTAAGGTCAAGTTATGTTTTTTAAATAGAACCCTATATTTTTCTATACCTCTCCTTAATCTACAATAAAAACTAAACAACTTTCATAAGAACCATTTTTTAAACGACATCAAATAAACAAAATACATGAATCAATTAGATCTCAAAAAACTTAATAATTATTTTTAACAATTATTTAACTTAATTATCAAATAATAATGATCAAATAATTAATTATTAAATAAATATTTTTAAATTGAAAAGTCACAACAATAAAAATAAGTGTTTATAATGATATGCAAACTTCGTTATACTCAGATTTAAGAGATTATTTTCTACTTAATAGAACTACTTAAAATTCTTGAGTTTAAGAAAGTTTATTTCTAGTATCAATCCAGTAGATAGTTATATTGTATTACCATAATAAAAATGGAGTATTTTTTTGAAGACAGAATTGAAATGGTCTTAATTTATGGTGAATGAGAAAGAAGTGTTATGGGGTTGCCATTTAAATAGATGCCGAGCGTTTTCCTGATAGGAATACAACCTCACAAGCTTCATTTTATCATGTTGTAAATCTGTTAAAAAAAATAAAGAAATTGGAACTCGAATTCATCCAGAAGACTTCTGATACATTCTGGAATGTCACAGAACATAGTCGGAAAATTATTAAATTATTAATTATTATTAAATTATTTATTTAATAATTAAATATTTGATCGTTATTATTTGATAATTAAGTCGAATAATTATTAAAAATAATTATTTTTTGAATTTCTTTTTAGATCTAATTGATTTAATATTTTGTTTATTTGATTTTGTATAAAAAAATTAGTTTTAATAAAAGTTGTTCAGCATTTTTTGTAAATTTAGGCAATGTAAAATAAAATATAGGTTTCCATTTAAAAAACAGAAGTTGACCATGAAATACCCTTGAAAGATTGTTTTATATACGTCGACAAACAATAGCGTAGTTTAGTTTCCCCTCGATATAAACAAACTTTTATTTGAAACTTTTTTCCATATAATACACTGTTTTTGAGTTATAAGACTGTCTCAAGATAAAAAACTCACCCGGTATATATAATGTACATTGGCATTATTTTTTGATTAAAATTAACAAGGTACAACAAGTCTAGATATTCTTGCACTTTTTATAAAACTGAATAAAGAAAGATATTTTAAGATTTAAATAGGAAAATATTTTCAATCTGTGTGATGACTGGCCTATTGTGTTTGCTAAGAATGAATATTAATAAAATGATAAATATTCAAAGAAGTTAATATGTTTGAGCCCTGAAGGAAGTCATCAAAGTAGACGAAACGTTGGCGAAAAATAAAAATTATTTGCATAAGCTATTGTCCTTATTTCCCCACAAATACTTATTAATTTAATCGATGGACATAAATAAACAAAATAACTGAATATAGAGTTGGAATAAATTTGAGTAGTCTGATCTTGAAGGATTTTGACTTTTAGGGTTCGGGAGAAATAAAGGTAGTGTAACAATTGCAATCTTATCACTAAACGAGATGCTCTTTCCAACTGTTTTTAAATTAATTCCGAAGTAAAGTTGAGTCTTTTCCTGGTCGCGTGCTAAGAATGCCTTTGGACGAATTATTGATTGAATAAAAGACACAAGAAAAAACAATTAAAATGTATACAACAGGGTGTAAAAAAACTTTTACATACTATGTATACTAATTCTATACTACCGTTCTTTCCAAAATAGTTTTTAATTGAATTTATTTAAATAGTTTTAGTACTTTTAATAATGGTGTAAAATAACATTTCTTCACGATTGAGACATTTTAAACAAAGTGAGCAAATAAAAAAAATTATGTGAATCAAGTACTAAGGCCGCCTGCGAGGCATGAAAGTCTGCCTACCGGACGTACCGAGTATGTAGGGATTTTAGTTAATGAAAATTATGAAATAGCGATTTATTTGCAATTTATTTTTATTTCCAAGTTTGGGAAAATATTAAATAAAAAAATAAAAAAAAAATTTAAGATTCCCATCCCGTCTTTTAAAATATTGGACAAGGGTTTGATTTTATAACTATATTTAAAATAGCTTTCATTTACTTACATATTCATTCTTTTAGTATGAGGGAAGATATTTATTTAAAAAATATAATGCAAATATGTTGTATTTTTATTATACCAAAAAAAGATCAAAATCATTATAAATTATCTTAAGATGTAGAATTAACTCAGTTCTTGTATGCAGGTTGCTGAGGAAGGCCTATCATATGAGCCAGAAACAACTGGACGGTTGTACAACATAAATACATCCATATACATTAAAGTTTGGAAATCTTTTCATTCTAAAAATCCTACATTACCACCCACCAGGTAAACAACCATATCCAAAAGACCTCAATAAGAATTCCATCATAAAATTATAAAATTTTGGATACACTGGCATATTAGCATGATGATCGCCATCTAAGTACTCTAAACTTAATTAAAAAATGTCAATAAAAATTGCCCCAAATATCGATATAGTATATAAATCTATAAATATATAGTAGTATATAGATATAGACGATTTTAATTTTTCAATGGCAGCACCTGGAATATATGCAAACAAATTGGCTGGTTTGTTAAGGTGAAAGTATACCCTCACGGCTCACTGGGCCTATCAAATTAATAGAGTATGGATTCAAATAGTCTATAAATGTAATCCATTATAACATCTAAACATGTTACAAATGAAAGTACTAGGCCTAATGGGAAAGTGTGTAAATTTGTTTACTTGTATTAATTAATAAGCATATACCTAAATAATTATGATATTAATCAATTGTAATTCTTATCGTTTGTTTAGAAAAAACATATCAAGACAACACTCTAACAGATAAATTTTCAGAAAATAAAAATGTATTATAGCACTGTCTTGGCTAAAATTAGCCAATCAGAAGTACCATTTTGCACTTTTAAGAAATGATTTTTTTTTTAGTTTTAGTCTTCAAAAATAAATAAAATTCTTTTATAAAAACAATCTTCAAATGTTTATTAAAATACCAAACATTTCGAAAGAATTTCTCCCTTTATCAATAGAATTTAAATAAATTTGAAGAAAGAAAAAAAGTTGCTTAATGAAATGTTGGTTTATATTCATTTCATAAAGCAACTTTTCTTCTCCAAATTTATTTAAATTTAATTCATAAAGAGAGACATTCTCCCGAAACGATTGTTATATTAATAAAAATTTGAAGATAGTTTTTATAAAAGATTTGTATGTATTTATGTTATCATTATATTTTAAAAATCACTGCTTTGTTATATACAATAAGATTGAAGTTGTATTTGGAGACGGAATGATGTGAATTGAGAGGATTTTGATGAGGCAGTCCAAAATTAAAAAAAAGTGAGATAATTTAAACTATCTTTTTTATTAATAAACCGACGTTTAGGAGGTTTATTCTCTCCTTCTTCAGGATTTTAAAAGGTCAGTGAAGGAAATCCAATGTGCCACTGAGAGAGGAGACAGAGGGGAATGTCACATTGGATTTCCTTCACTGACCTTTTAAAACCCTTAAGAAGGAAGGAATAAACCTACGAAACGCCGGTGTTTAAATAAAAAAAAAGATATTTTAAATTATCTCTCATTTGTGAATTTTGGAATGCCTCATCAAAATCCACTCAGTTGTGTGCTATTTTCATAAAAACCATATGTCTGCTAGAAAAGTTAGATCAATTTTTATGGAAAAAATTAGAATCCTAAGCGCTATGAGTTCTGATTCTAGCAGGACCGCGTATCTCCGAGTTTCACAAGTAATATTCAAATTAATAAATTTACTTTTTGCTCCAGTCAAAACTGTAGTATCTAATATTTAATAAAATAAATTAAAATACAAATGAAAAATAATAGAATTAACAAATCTACTCTTATTAAACGAGCAAAAATTGTATATTTATTTGTTTGTATATATATTTGTTTATATATTTGTATCTTAGTTCTATTTTGAAAATGGCTTTACCGATTTTGATGAAATTCACGGGTTAGGGGGTTTTTGGGGTGACAATTCGATTTGTCACGGTCTCATCTTCGACAAAATTGTTTTTGATGGGTTGTTTCGTAATCAAATTAATTATTCTCAGGTAGACAAATCCCAGTCTTAGGGTTTTAAAAAAGGTTTCCCTTTTCCTTTTATACCCAGGCAGACAATGGGTTGTTTGTTTCATTGTTCTAAAAGGCCTTGAAGAAGTATTGTGATTGTGGATTTTAACATATTTTGTTCTCCTTTAACGTTAGAAATATTAATAAACGTTTTATAATTGTTTTTATAAGGAACTTTATTTATTTAATAGAATAAAAAATAATGAAGAATTTATTTAAAAATATATTTCGCATAAGCAGGTCTCAATTTTCTGAAAAAACAACACATTTTGATGGGTTTTATTTATTAACAATTGGATGAATAATAATGAATCATATGGTTGAATCAAAACAGGTGCAGAAGGTGGGGCGCAGTTGTGAGGAATCCGGGGGTAGGGAGAGGTTTCGGAGGTGGCGTCAAGCGGGGTGGAGGTGGGGGGGGGGGGGGGCCAACTTTGGGCGACTATTATATATTTTTGTTTTTTTTTAATTTGAAAGCGGCTCTCAAATAAAAATTGACCTTTTTATCAGAATTTTAAATTAAAAATAATATTAAAATAAAGCTTTTAACTGAAGGAAGAAGTTACCGAGCATCGCTCGGTGCCTCCAGGTACTAAATATTATGAAAGCAGTAAATATTTGAAATAAAAATAATTATAAAAAAATACAAACGTTAGTTTGATTTTTTTTTTTTTACTTAGGGAAAGTGGTGTGGGTTTTAGGTGAAACATGATATTAATTAATAATATAAAGGGAATGTAGTTTCACAATGAATGAAAATTTTTAATCTGTAAACTCCTGAAGATGGGGTAATAACCCAAAATATATTGAATCTGTATAAACCTCTTTGAGTTTTATTTCATTCATTGTGAAACTACACTCTCTTTACTTTATTTATTTAGTTTGATTTATTCAAATCAATTGATAGTAACTCTTGTATGATTTGGCAATGAGTTGTATTTCTACTGTTTATCTTTACAACCAAACATAGCATTTATGTGATTTTTTAAAGTAAAATTTTCAGTAAATTTCACCGTCAATGATATATTTTATTGCATAAAACGAAACCTGCATGTTTCAAAAAGTTAATTTTTTTTAATTTTATTTATTCAACTAATAGTAGTATAATTCAAGAGAAAGTGTCAAGATCTTAATTTTCCATAAGACTCTGAGAAAATCTTTACATTTTCAAAAATTTTCACGGATAGTCTGATTGAAACTTCACCAAAGCATAGATAGAGACTTAAACTATTATAAAAAATTAAGTTATAGTTATAATCTAATATTTTTCATTTAACATTGGCGACGAAAGGACCTACTTAATTGAATTAAACTGAAAATATTATTTTAATTAATTTATTATTAATACAATGTAAGTGACAATCGTGTGGTGTGCACTAAACTTGTTCGAATATATTTTGTTTTTCATTATTACCTATAAGGAAAGTCAGTAAAATGTTACCGTATTCTCTGCCTGTTTTCTTTTGATACATATAAAGCTATCCATTTTTTAAACATCGAGTTTATTATTTTGGATAATTTATCTTTTTTTCGATACTCAAACGAATGTATCGATCAGGTATTATTCTATTATTTCTAAATCGTCAACTATATCATTCTGAAATGAATCTTGAGGACTTGAGGTAGCCTGGTCCTGGTTCTCTCTATCCTCTGTTGGTTTCCCCGGAGAGAGGGCGCCACCTCTCTCATCCCTTAGTCTACCACCCCAAGCCCAGTGGGCAAAAATGATCCCTTTCAATTTCAATAAGGTTGTAGATTTCAAAGCATGCGGGTTATTTGACATGGATGTTTTTATAAAAGTGCAGGAGTATGTCTTTCTGCGATCTCCCTTTTTTTCTTTTCCATCCAGCATGTAAAAAGGGTTAACGATGATGTCATTTTATATCTTTGAATCGAAGTCAGTGAAAAGCCTCAGGCCAGCTGACATGTTCAACAAGGCTAAATTTCGAATTTCATAATCGGCATCGGCTCGAACCACTAATGAGCTTTTTCATTAGCAAATGGATTTGGCTTCTTAAGAGAACAATAATTAGAGGTAAAAATTGAGTTATTTTATATTTCAATCTTTTGTGATCATTTTGATGACCTAAAAAAAAAAAAACTTTCCACGTTACACTAACAACTGTAAATAAAAAAAATTAAAATTACTTAATATAATCCGAAAGTTACTGTCTAATTAAAATGTTGATAAACCTACCTAAAATCCATGATTCCAGAAACAACATAATAGAATCAATTTGAATTTACCATATATTTTCATGATCAGAAATGAAAAATAAAAATAATAACGATAGCTTACATAGATGGTGCTGTTTCCTCTTACTAAATGTGTTCTTTTCCATGAAACACTTGAGGTGAAGAACTTGAGGGAATAATGAATAATTGTACTCCTCAGTACTTGCTCGCTTTTTTTAAAAAAAATAATTCTTTCAATGTTTAGGATTTATACCTTCTCGAAATCTAGTCTTATAGGATATAATGTGAAGTATTGCCATCGCCTTCCTGGGACCTGACACTTTGAGACCTTGTATCTCTGAGATGAAAAACGTTAATTTTATTTTGTGACATCTAGGTGGAAGGAATTGATTCCCTTAATAGTTTAAATCAGGATTTACGACATAAAACGGGATATTGTGGTCCCCAGAGACCAAAAAGGGGCCAAAAATCTATTGGTCAATGCGTACTTAATTATGTATGTATGTAGCCCCTGTGTTTTGCAACCATAAGTCTCAGAGCTACGAAATTTGAAACTTAAGCTCGATATAGTCTAGAATGAGTACAGCAAGCTTTTGGTTAAAATTGGAACACCTGAAATTGAAATTTACATGAAAGATATATTTTAATTTTTTTTTATTTTCTCAAAAACGGCTATAACGATTTTTTTTCTTAAATTGTTGTACTTATCAAATCTCATGAGTTATTAGTCGTATATATTTTAATCCGATTGAAATAGAGGAAGGGGGTGTAAATTAGGAATGTCGCGATGATTTCAAATAAGTGAGAATGTAAAAGTCCTGTGGTGACCACACCAGTTGAGTTTTTTATGATTGAATATATTGTCTTTATTTTATACTTGAATATATTATTGAAAAAATAAATAAATTGGAAAAAAACATTTTTTGCAAACTAATCCGCCAACATGTCTCAACTTGTCAACGCGTGTCTCAACTCGTTCGGAATAGTCTCGAGTTTTCATCATTAAAAAATTCGATTAAATATTTGTAATGGAAATGAGCAAAACGGGCAATTCTAGAGCAATCGAGTGCTCATACTTTCTAATGGCTATCTTCTTGACCAAATTGACTTTATTTATTTATCATTTTTAAAGAGTTAGATGTCGGTTCAAGGTGAAACAATATTTAAAAAAAAAAGTAAATTGAAAGTTTCTTTTTGTTGAGAGTAGCAGGATTTTTTATAAATTAAAGGAGACAATAAAAGAGTGTGTGTCTTCTGCTGGAAAAATAAATTTGTAATCGTTATAAATAAATTAAAAATTTATTTTTTCAGTCTTTTATTATCTCCTTTAATAAAAAGTAAGTAAAATTTCAAGGGAAAAAAAAAATAAAACAAATAAATGGGGTATTTCATGCCAATTCGACCACTTTTGACCCCGACCCCTTTCGATTTGGCTGACACTTTTTTAGCTTTTTCTACCCAATCGAAATTTTTTTTTCAGAATTTTTTCAAATTTTTCTACATTATTATTTTTTTTTTAAATGGTGTTTTTTCTTTCAAACGCTCATAACTATATCAAAAATTGTCTAATAGGGACTTTTAAACACAATTTAAAAAAAAAAAAATTACTTTTTTCGGCTGAGTAGAAAAATTTGAAAAAATTCTGAAAAATATTTTCGGTAGGCTAGAAAAAGATAAAAAAGTTTCAGCCAAATCGAAAAGGATAGGTGTCAAAAGTGGTCGATTTGGGATGAAATGCCCCATATATAAATTATATCTTGAGTTTTATTTTTTTTTTTTTGTGAAATCTACTTTGAAATTTTATTTACTTTTTATTTATTTATTTATTTTCTTTGATGAAAAAATATCAATTAAGAAAAAATAAATATCGACACAGATTATTTGCATTTGCTTTAATCAAAATACAAGAAACAATTGTAATTTATAAATTTAAGTATTTTAATTATTATTTGAAACTACTGGGATTTTTTTCACAACCGCAAATTCTATTATAATTGATGATCAGGTTTAATTTATTTTTTGAAATCGTTTATTTTGAAAAAAAAACTAAAACTGTACAAGAATAAAGTATTAAAAAATGTCATATCCGACAATAAATATTAATAAGAATTAACATATTCTCGAAAAGCTAACAAGATTAGCTCGTTTTTAGATACTCTCGATAAGTGCATCCCCTGTAAGCTTTAGGGGTTCGGGAGGGGATTTCTTTGCAGCCATCAGCTGACCGTGACGTCCAGCTGGTCTATTACTATTCATAGATGCGCTCCTAGGACAACTATTCGCTAGTTGTGATCCTAGTTGTAGTTTCTAGTGCATTACGTAGCGCCCATGTGCGGCGTCAGATGCAGCCGGCTAGTTGGCTGGCGAGCCGCTAGACGTCGCCTGCAGTCCGCCACCCCTCAGCAACGGGTTCACTCAAATTGCCGTCCGCTTGATTACAGCCCTGGTCTAATTAACTCAACTCTTGTTGAGAATTTATAACGCCCAGCTCACCCCGTATCGAAGACTCGGGGCGCACACCTCTTTTTAAATAATCCACTGGAAAAATGCTTACTAATTCACCTTCATTCTTTCCAGGGGCTTTTTTAACCAAACTTTGAATAATTAGAAGAGAAAAGATCTTTAAAATAAATACATTTGATTAAATTTCTAACCATACATGATAAGTTAACTTTTACTAAGTCCTATCTTATTAAAATCACGTCTATATATTGCTATAAGTGTTTTCTCTTTTTTTAATCAATTTATCAAAGTTTAAAAATAAACTTAGAAGATTTAATTTATAAAGAAGTCTATATAGGTAATTGGTAAATTTTTTCAAGTCTCATTTTCTCTTTTGCTAAAGGGGACGCACTGGCCTTTTCTCCTATAAATCTTATTCTTCGAAAAATTAAGATCGATTCTTTCTAAAAAAGACATGTCACTGTTTCTAGTCCTTCGCTCAAATAGTCAGATATTTTCAGGCCGAGGGGTGAAACGCGATTGGAATTAGGTGTACACCGTCTTTGGAATTATTTTGGAATTCATTAGATAATCTATTGTATTCTATTATCTTGGTGGAAGTAGGTGTACATGATTTTAGGTCGCGGTTCACCCCTCGTTTCAGACTATATATATTGAATTAAGGGTAAGGTTTTATTTAAAAAAAAAACGTCTTAGAGTTATTATTTACACTTTTTATTTTTTTATTTTCTAACACACATTTGAAATCACTGTGTTTGAATAAACCTTTTTTATTTTATTCTAAAAATGTTCAGTTTTAACAAATACTTTAAAATCATCTTAGAAATTTAATTTTCTAAGGTCAATTTTCGTTAAAATTATGATTGTTAACTTTTTATCATTTCAAATTGTAAGCTAAGAAAAAAAAAATATGAAAGTAATATTTGAAATCGAAATATTGCTTTTATTTATTATTTTATTCTTAAACAATTTTTCGGTATTTTTCTTTAAAAAATTACTTGAAAATTAATTACTTTTATATATTAATATTTATAATACCCTTTTCTTATTTAAATACATTTTTTGTTCTTTTTCTTTTTATCAATGTTATGTTTTTAATTTACGCTTGCATTCATTCCACTTGCATATCTCTCACCCTTGCGAATTCTCCCTCTTCTTTGCCCCTTGGGCCTTTTGAGGGGGTGAAAAACGAAAAAATGCAAATAGCATTCTGTGCAGTGGCGGCATCTCTTGAGCGGCAAAATCAGCAGGCAATTTTTTTAGGTGGGGCGCCGTGCACTCCCTCTCGCGCCCCTAAATGGAAACTGCCGAGTGAGCGGGAAATCATCCCCTTCTGGCCACCCCGACACACCGAAAAGGCCTAAGACAGACCAGGCCCAAACTCACACAAGCCTTTCACACGCGACGTGGCAGATTATCGATTGCAAATTTCCGCCTACGGAACTAAGAAGAGTGGAGTCAGGAATATCAGCCTTGAGGTAAACAACAAAAAGGAAACGAAAATGATAGAATTTAGCTAGAATCAAAAAATACAAATTGTTTGTTTCCTATTCCAACATTAAATCTAATTTAATTTGGATTCAAATGAAAATGTCTTAAGGATAAGAGTTTATTAGAAAAAAAATATATATAACGTTAGGGGCCGTCCATAAATTACATCACACCATAAGGGGTGAGGGGTCATCTCAGATTTGGGACAAAATGTGACGGGGAGCCCGGCGATCTTAAACATTGTGATGTCACAAAAATCAAATTAAAAAACTTCGTCCCCAATGAACCGCAGCTCGCGCCGAAGAACTTTTATATTTAGATATTAAATGAAGAAGATTTTTTTTTTTTGCTTTCTCGGAATTAACCATTAGCCATTTTACGATACTACTATATATTAATTTATTTTTTCTCAATTATGTAAGGATCAGATTAAATTCGGTTTGGAGGAAGAAAATGCTATGTGGATCGATGAAAAAGAAATGGACTCTAGTCTCATTCCAAATGATATAGATTATAATTATATAATGAATGTGCCATGCCAATAATTGAAAATTTAAAGGATTGGTGCGTTTCTCCATGGACCGAAGAAAAATAATATATTTTTTTAAAATTTCTTCTACAAAGATGACGTAAGTAGAGTCATCTGTGTGAAAAAAAGGTGTAAGATTCCAATTTTATAAAAAAAAATTATTTATAAAAAATTCCTTTATCTATAAAAGTGAATCTTACCCCCTTTTTCACACAAATTACTCTACTTACCTCATCTTTGTTGAAGAAATTTTTTAATATTAAGTCTAATCTGTAAGTACCTCTCATAAAAATTATATTTTTAATTAATAATAAAAATTTATTTTTAATTAATAATAAAAATTTATTTTTAATACAATATTAATAGTAATAGTGAATAAGGTGTTAAATGATATGAATAAAAATAAAGTTAAACTTAAAATATATTAGATCTCATTAGTTCAGTTTAATTTATAAAAAAAAATCTACAATTATTAAATTATTGGGTATAGAATTGATGTTGTGACGTCACAATATAGGGGGCTCATTGAAAATGTGACAGAATGTGACATAGTGGGAGGGGGGGGCGGTATCGAAACTCTTGAAATTAGTAATTTATGGACGACCCCTTATATAAATTTTAATATCTCAGGATTGGATAATGGCAGTCTGGAAATAAACAAGAAACTACTTCCAACAAATAATATTTATTGGAAATATTTTTCTCTTATAATATTGTTTCGGAGGATTTTCCCTCCTTCCTCAGAGTTCAAAAGGTCAGTGAAGGAAGCACATACTCTTTCTTCTTGTCTGCTCTCTCAGTGTTAGTTGGTATGTAGAGAATACTTTAAGACTTCTCATTATCAGTAGAACAGACTAACACTGAGAGAGGAGACAAGAAGGACCTAAGTCTCCACCCTTTCACTTGACCAATTTCTCCTTTTCTTCGGTAATGCAAGGATCTTTCGAGACCCAAAGGGGCCGCATCTTCCTGATGCCAATTTTTGCATTAGATTGCATTAAAAAAATAGAAAAGCTTTTATTTAATTAATAAGTTGTTTTAGGGAAATAAGAACAATAGCTTATGCAAATAATTTTTATTTTTTGTCAACGTTTCGTCAACTTTGTTGACTTCCTCAGGTCTCAAACAAATTAACTTCTTTGCATATTTGTTATTTTATCAATATTCATTCTTAGCAAACACATAAGGCCAGTTATCGAACAGATTGAAAATATTTTCATAGAAGAGAACAAAAAAAGATATTTTAAGATTTAAATAGGAAAATATTTTAAATCTGTTCGATGACTGGCCTTATGTGTTTACTAAAAATGAATATTGATAAAATGACAAATATGCAAATAAGTTAATTTGTTTGTGCCCTGAGGAAGTCAACAAAATTGACGAAACGTTGGCAAAAAATAAAAATTAATTGCATAAGCTATTGTTCTTATTAAATTGTCCTTATTCCCTACAACAACTTATTAATTTAATCGATGGACATAAATAATCAAAAATCTTTTATTTCATGATAAGTATAAAAATACTGTAACCCAGGGAACCTAGATAAGCTTTCGCATCCAGAAAAAAAGGTGTGCCGTTTTGAAGGCGAAGGTAATAATACTAAGGAACTGGTTCTGGCAGGATTGAAAATCGTAGGACTATTAAAAGTGGAAGTGGAAAGACTCCAGTCCAGAATCATCAAGATAAAAGAATTGGTAAATGCTTTTCTTCGATTTGTTTCTAATTTAACTACGAAGGGAAATTAATCATCAACATCATTTAGTCTTCTGTATTTTCTACTTAGCGATATAGACCTATCATGATGGTCACTGGTCTAGGAAGGATGGGAAAATCTCTTCGGTAGCTAGACAATTTTTTTTCTTCTGAAATTGACATCAGAACTCCGAGAGTCTCAAGCCAGTTTCTTTGATTTAATTATCTTAGAGTTTCTGGCAAAAAAAATGAAGTTTATTCTACTTAAAGAGATTTTTACAGAATCTTTAAACGTGATGATGAAAAAAAAATGAACCTACGAAAATTCAGTCTTCCCAAAATAGACATTTTATTAAAATTCAAACTTGATTTTTGATTTTGGGAAAAATTGAAACTTATAACTTGTAAATTTTAAATTTGTAAATTATTTAGTTTATAAGATACAATGGTCTGACAGACAGACAGACATCCATAGAGTAACATTGTATTACCGTTTTACTTTTGAATGAATTCTTGAAAATGAAAGTGTGGAAACTGACCTACGGCGAAAGGCCAAGAAATTCAAAATTGTTCTTTCTTAACAAGACTGAATCCCTTATTAATTTTTATTTGTAGTATACCTACTCGACAAAGGACTTAATCAAAAGCATCATCATCAAAGAGTATTATATTATTCCTAAGACAGGTTTGAAATAACCACTTGTTTCAATTCAACTCAATTCCATGCAAAATCTTTCAAAGGAAATATCAAGAGGGTGTCATATAGTAGATCCAAGGTGGAATGGTTTTTTTTCTAATTATATTTCAGAAGGGTTGCTTTTGGCCTCTCAGGAATTGAACCCCAGTACCAAAATTGAACTCTTATATTTGTAATCTTTAAATCGATCAGATTATAAATGATTCAATTTAGCTGGAACTATAAATGGTTTTATTAACAAATATACAATACAATTTATACAATAAATAATTAGAGGATAATCTTACCTATAAATGAAAAGATTATAAGACCTTTATCACGTATTTAAAGATATACAATTTATTCTTATTATCTTCTATTTATATTAAAATACAGTTTATACCTTAGACCATATAAGATATAGACACGCCCTCTGCCACTCTCCACACGAGCGAAGTGAGGCCAACATCAACTTGAGAACGTGACGTCAGCAGCAGGCAAGAGAAAATAAAATCGTATTGCTACTAATGGGAGTTTAGTGTTTTCGTTCCAATTTTTTCTTACCTATAAATATGGTGACCTCATGTAGTGCTTATAAATGTACAGAAAGACAAAATAGTGGTACAGCTATATCATTTCATCTGTAAGTATTTAAATTGCTTTAAGAAAAAATTAAAACTAACAGATTAAAAATTCAGTTCAGAGACGAAACGTTGTACAAAAATTTTAAACGCTGTAAGTTTTTCGAAACGATTATCCCTATACGTCTCAGATATTGTTGAATATATAGCGGGTTTTGTAGTTTAAAAATGAAGACAAATTTAGATTGTGACATATGTTTGAATGCGATCCAGTCTGGATTATTAGAATCAACTTTAATCACTATAAAAAAATCACAACAATACAAAGCAGTGTTTAATTCGGCCGTCTAGAGATGTAATACACATTTGTAAAGTGGCTGAAAGTAAAATTCGAATTTTTCAAAAAACAAACTGTTTAAAAAAAATTTAATGACCAAATTAATAATATCTATTATGGGTAATGTTCGAGACTCGGTATTTGATGCAATCAAAGAACATATGTACGATAATGATATTGAATCAAATCATATCATTAATTTGATTAAAATGATTAGTTTTAATTATTGTAGCATAAGATTATACCACCAAGGAGAATGTTTAAACACAAATTCAAACAGGATAAGGAGTAAATTTACTAAAATGATTTTGTTTAGTAATCAATGATTTTATTATAATAATAAAACTTGAGCAAGATGCGAGGTAGGTTTCACAAAAAAAAAGAAATAAAACAAAATTGAGTTTTGAATTCGATATATTTCGGGGGTGAGCCCAAACTCAGTTTTCTTTGACTCCTGATGATGGGCTCACCCCCGAAATTTATCGAATTCTCAAAACTCAATTTTGTTTTATTTTTTTTTTTTGTCAAACCTACCTCGCATGTTGCTCAAGTTTTATTATTATATTAAAATGTTTCACCTAGAACCAACATCTATCTCCTTAAAAGTTAATGATTTTATTTATGTATGAACCTTGTATGAACATAATTTAATTTTTTATTATGTTCTAAATTTCCCCAGATAATTATTATTGTTTTTATTATGATATTTAAATATTTTTCATTAATAAATATGATATTGCTAATTTTTTTCGACTTACTTTAATTACGATTTTTATACTGACTAAATATTTGGTAAAATCAAATGATGAACTTGGTTGAATGTTCCGTCAATTGATTCAAAAAACTGTATTTAAAAGGAATAATTATTTACTTGATTTAGCATTCGAAATTAATAAATTTTGGTAACCTACAATTGATTAAAATAATAAAATATATTGTTGTATTATATATGGACATGGGAAGGGAGTGTTGCTCGATGCCCGAATTATTGTAAAATATGTAATTTAAATAAAACATTTTGTTAAAAAAAATAAAAAAATATTTTGCTATATTAATTTAATATTAATTTGCGATTATTGGAATCCAAAATAAATAATCTAAACTACGATAAATTTATCTCAATGTATAATAATTCCTATAGCGCCCATGCTATTCTCGTTGTTTCTGCCTGCTGCTGACGTCACGTTCTCGAGTTGATGTTGGCCTCACCAAATCGACACCAGGGCGTGTCTATATCTTATATGGTCTAAGGTTTATACTCTCTTATATCTAAACAGCTGTGACATGTGCTTTACAACGCACTTGGCTGGTCTTAGAGCTACTACCAACATAATATTCAATAAATCCCTAGAGGTTATAATAAGGGCGCTAAATTAGGAATAAGGTATTATCTAATTTACATATTCATCTTAGAAAAGTAATTGCATTTGAAGAAATTCAAAATTCGAAACACTCAGCCACATTAATTTAAACTAAATGGCTGTGATTAAATTTACTATCACTAAAACACGAAATTTTATTAATTAAAATTTAAATCTTTGAGTTGAATATTTAGTGCCTTTTCATATTATGTCAGAGGGATTTATCTCACCACACATGTGTAGCCCCCGGATTTCGAATTTTGTCATTTAGATTCGATTCCAGAGGAGGGTATAAAGAACCTTTCTGACATATACATTATACAATTAAAAATAATCCATTACATCTCGTACTTAATAAATGACACTCTCTTGTGATTTTGGTAGAAAATTTAGAATCTATATCTATCGGCAACTTGAACTCTTTTATCCAACAATTTCACTTGTCTGAGGCCCACATCCCATATCCTTTTAAAAGAAGTAAAAAAAAAAATTATAATAGTTTTTAAGGAATTTGGTGTTGGTACTTGGTGAAACATTTTTTAAAATTATTGGATAAAAATACTTGGTAGGTTTCACATTAAGATATAAAAAAATAAAACGAATTTATCTTTGGAGAATCTTTAATCTCGATATATATATTTCGGGTGACTAACCCATCTTCAGGAGTAACAGAAAGTAACTGACCTGGATAAGTCGAAATTGAATACAAGTCAATGGTAAAATTTATTTTTTAAGATAACAAAAGGGTAAATATTTAAAATTATCTCTCTTTTTTATCCAATAATTTTAAAAATTTATAATATGAAAACCTACCAAATGGAAAGTAAATTAATTTTAGGGCTTTTATTTAGGAACACTAAACTTATAAGATTTGGACCAAGTCTATTGTAATGTTAATGGGTTCGAATTAATTGAATATATTTTAATTACAGCTTGAATTTAATCTTTTCAAGAAATTTCTTTGGTCTTTCAAAAGAGACACTGTTCTTCTATTAATTTCTTTTCTAGTTGTCTTGTGAAAAAATCAAAAAAATCTCACACTTTATAATATTAAACTATTAAAGATAGATTAATAATATATTATATAAAGTAGGGGTGGTAAATGGACACAAATTGCCCTATTTAACGGAAGCAAATGACTATATGTTGGAAGGTCGCTTAGTTGCGAAACAGACATTCTCCTGATGATATCACCGTTTAATAATGAGCATATTCATGTTTGAGTGAATATAACGTTCTCAACTACGAGTACAATAGTAATAAACTGATTAAAGATCTACTAGCTATTCGCCCAAATAAATTCCACATTTTGACAGCTCGTTCTCTTAAAATAGCTTTACATTAGCAAAGGTGTTAAATAATTTCTTAGGAGAATAATTGGGCTTGAAAACTGAGGTTTAATGCCCATCTTGCATGATGAATTTCAAAACAAAATTTATTATATCATACTTCTTATGTAAATATTTCAATGTTCGTGAATCCCATTAGTCCCGACTTAAATCCGACACTGTTCATTCTTTTACCTGATTAAATATATTTTTTTACAATAAAATGTATAGATAAACAAAACCTGGGATGATTAACACCCTATATCCAGGAAAGGCTATTTTTGATAAAAAAATTATTATATTAAATTTTTTTTGATAATTACCCTCATTGTTTTTCTTAATAAATTTAGTATCATAGGAAAGCAAAAAACATATAGAAAATGCCACCACAGTGTAGATAATTATAATGCGGACCCAATGGTATGCGATTGACTTTTCAAATCGTGGCAAGTCTAACCATTTGAAGTTTCAGTACTTTTTTAGTTTTTTCTAAATATCTTGAAAAAGACTTAAACAATTTTGATGAAATTTAATATTCTAATTAAGTAACTTGGGGACCACAAAAAAAGGTTAAATAAAGTTTTTACTAAAATTATATTTTGGGTCTGCAATAAAATTATCTACAGGGTGGGGCATAAAGATCTCCACATTTTGAAGAAATATAAAAAATGAAAAAATTTAACTAGAAAAAACTGAATATATTTTTGAAAAGAACATAAAATAATTTTTTTTTTTTTAATGTGTTTTAAACATTATATCAGACAAAAAAAGGAGACTGCGGGGTCAAAAATTTCGACAAAAGTCAACCAAATTTTGTATACATTTTCTGTGTGCCCCCAAAAGGCTAGAAATTCAAAAACTAGCAACCCAAAATGAGAGAGGGCAAAAAATGAAAATTATAGTCCTTTCGACCAAACTATGTATACAAAATTTGTTTGAGTGTGGCCGAAAGGGCTAGAATTTTCATTTTTGACCCCCCACCCCCTTTTTTGTCTCATATAATGTTTATAAAACACATTTAAAAAAAAATTTATTTTAAGTTCTTTTCAAAAATATATTCAGTTTCTTCTAGTTAAATTTTTTCATTTTTTATACCACTTCAAAATGTGGGAGATCTTTATGGCCCACCCTGTACATTTCCATATTTAATTGATTATGAAAATGAATAAGGGCAAATTACTAATACCAGTTTACCTGTTTACACCTGAAAAAACTGTATTCAATCGCACTGTAGGATTTTCTATATGTTTTTTCTTTCCAATGATACTAAATTTATTAAGAAAAAGAATGAGGGTAAATGGAAAAAAATTTAATAAAATATTTTTTTATTAAAAATAGCCTTGCCAGGATATGGGGTGTCAATCACCCCAGGTTTTGTTTATCTATACATTTTATTGTAAAAATAATGTATTTTATCAGGTGAAAATGAGGGGTGTCGGATAATTCGGGATCTTGTACTACAAGCTCTTTTAATATTCATTTTCTCTTCCTAAGTTAAGGAGTTTGCTTCAGAAATTTCTTATAATCTTCATTTAAAATTAATAATAATAATAGTTATTGTCATCAAAAGTTTTTTAGATTATCTTGAGAGTGAAATTTTGCCCCAAGATATTTTTTATCTATACCTGGTTACACATTTTAATCAAAAACATTACTTTTAAATGCTAAGACTGCTAATGATATTGTTCCAAGACCGAATCTGACTTCCTTCTTTAAGCAATGTTTTTACAGCCGAATTAAAACTAATAGTCATATTTTTTCCATCCCGTTGGGATTGATTGATGAAATTTATCAGAGTAGAATGGGAGTTTCGTTTTCCTATCTCACTAGAAATCAGTGGCGTAGCCAGAAAATTTTCATGGGGGGGGGGGGGCAATCCACAAAGAAAAATATTTAGTACGAATTTTTTATTAAAACTTCAAGAAATTAAAAAAGATCATAATTCTTGATTAAACATATGGATCCCCCCTTACCTCTCATTTTCGAATTTTTATAAGAAAATAAAGTTTTACTTTTAAAAAATTTTAATTTATTCTAATAGTATATTTATTATTTATGTCCATCGATTAAATTATTAAGTTTTTGTAGGGAAATAAGGAAAATAACTTATGCAAAAAAATTTTATTTTATGCCAACGTTTCGTTAACTTAGTTGAGCCCTGAGAAAGTCTATTGTCCTTATTTCCCTACAACAATTTATTAAGTATTTTTATTATATACAGAGCTCGAATATACTATTTATTTTTATATCTCTCCTAAAAATCAAATTTTTGAACCACTCCAAAAATGGTGAAGTGATACAATGTGTCCCCCTTACCTCTCATTTTCGGATTTTTTTAAGAAAATTAAGTTTTAATTTTAAATAAATTTTAATTTATTCTAATAGCAAATTATATACAGAGCTCGAATATAATATTTATTTTCATATCTCTCCGAAAAATTTAATTTAAAATAAAAAAAGTCCGAAGAATTGTTTCCAAAACTAAAAATCGACTCGATCGAACCTCAACTCAAAATTTTTTCAAATTTCATCTCCCAAGTGGTTTCTATTTGCGGTACCAGTAATGCTACTGTCATATGGAGAATTGAGGATATCCTAATTGCATTATTCATTCAAAGTTAATAGGAAAAGTGGCCTGAGGTCTCTTGGGGTAAAACGACTATATTATGGCCAATGATATTAAACGCCTGCGCCAAAGAAGTTTTATTAGAAATGGCTCCAACGGTAAATGGACGCATGTCTGTCACTCTATTCCAATTTCACATTGTTTCGAACTAGATAGCTATTTTCTCAGACCCAGCCATAAAATCTCTTCCTCTTTCACGATAAGGCCAATCCAGGCCTTTAGGGTTTAAACTAGTAGTACCTAGTCAGTTTCTTATGCCACAATTTTTTTCACAAGCATAAAACGCGTGCCGGGCCTGTCTAGGTATTTCATCCAACCTTCAGATACGAAATTTTCCAGTTAACAATAGCTCTAAACTAAATGAATTAAAATAAAATAAAAATTTTCTTTACTTTATTTAAAATGTTTCACCAAGAACCCACACCATTCTCCCTTAACAAAATTTTTAAACTTTCTTGAAACAGTAACATCTTCAAAAAATAACCCTTTCTTATGTTAATGCACTCGCAGGACCAAATTTGTCTCCTCAGCTTTCCAATAATAAAAAGTATGGTAAAGTAAAAAAATTTCATTATATGTTTAATTGGTTTATAACACATTTTTCAATAATTATATTCATTTTTTTTTTATTAATTTATATCAAGATTTATAAAAATAAATAAAAAGTTTATACGTTTTTTTTATCTACTAAATTTTTTTACTTTACTTAGCTCTAAATTTTTTTTAAATAAATTGACACGTTCTGATGTGGCCATCCACTTGACTTTACCATACACTTCTGGTTGAGTTTGGTACAAGGGCCTAGATTTTCATTTTTTTCCCCTCTCCCCCTTTTGAGCGGTTAGTTTTTGCATTTTCAGTCTTCTGGTATCTCACTGATTAGGTATACAAATTTTGGTTGAATTTGGTCCAATGGCCTAGATTTTCATTTTTTGATCCCCTCTGGGGGCGCCAGAAAAAATATTTTATTATTATAAGTTTATTTTATAGTATATTTAATTTTCTTGTTTTTTTTAGTTTGTAAATATGTATTATAGTTTTAAATTTTAACCCCCCTCCCCCTTTAATTTTGAGTCGATATGCACCATAATCTAATCAGCTTTTAATCTCAATGCACCAAAACTACGTGTGAAATTTGGTTTTGATATTCACACTAGTTTTTGAGCTAGCTCGTCCTCAAAATTTGGTAACTCACAGACTAACAGAATAACTAAAAGAATAACAGACTAGCAGACATTTTGACAAAACAGTTATTATCTCGAAAAATATAATTTTTTCGATGTTGACTAATTAGAGCTTTTTTGTAGACCAAAATGTCATAGTTTTGCTCAATTTTTTTTATCAAAATAGTTTCAGCCGTTTTTGAGATATTTCGAAAAATATATTGTACTCAAAGTCGCAAGCGGGCCTGTGAATCCCACTATAGGTTATTTGTCTTATAATAAATTTTTCATTAATTATATTCATTTATTTTTATTAATTTATATCAGGATTTATAAAAAAAATAATATATCAATACTTTTTACTGTTTTTACTGTTTTAATACACAGATAACCCCATGGCCTGAGAGGCCCGTCTTGTGACTTTGTGTTTGTAAAATGGTTCCAAGAAAAAATTAGGTATATAATTTTTTTTTAGAAAAATACTTTAAAAATACTTTTATTATGTATTAATGAAGGAATATTAAAAACTTGGAATTTATGGGAGCCCTTTTCTGAAAGTTATTGAAAAAAAGGTGTGTCCGGACCTGACAGGCCCGGGTTATGCGTTTTAGAGTTAAAATGGAAGTAACTAGTAACTAATAGTGATGGGAATTCCTAGCTCTTATCTCACCAATATAATCTTCTATATTAGTCTTAGAAGCTTGGGTCTCTTTTCAAGGATTCGCGTGTAGATGTTTTATTTTGTACATAATCGGGATAAAAACCATAAAATAAAAATACGTGTTAAATATTTGTAATCAAACATCGATTAATATTACAATTTTTAAATTTACATTTTTATCCACACACTATATTCTCATAAAATCCCCCATGCTCAATTTCAATTTGACTTAAGAAATTTTCAAAATATCCATTTTCTATCCTTGAGCTGGACTAGTTCAGCAATTGGCATGTCTATCTCCATTAAATTAATTGAATGATTTATATATCTATTGTGAATCTCTTTTTTTCGTCTAGGTACTCTAACTTATATTAATAAATAATTTAAAAAAAAAATACTTTTTTATTTTTATTTTACAAAAGCATTTGCTTTTAAATATTTTCACGCTCATTAAAGCAAATCACCCAATAGAGTGTATGCAATAGCTAAAGGCAAAAATAAAAACAGGGTATCTACTATATATATAAACGATTTAGAAATTATTGACTGGAAAATTGTTTTCTTTTTTTTTCTTTTAATCTATCTGAATACTAATTATTAAATGGCGATAAAATATTATGTAGGTATCCAAATGAAAATGAATTAAATCAGACAAGATTTTTAATAATATATTATGATATTTTATGTTGCTATTGAAATCTATATTATTGATATAATGAAAGAAATGTTTTATTATAATAATTATTATCATTACTTGGAGAGATCACTGCTTATCTATCTTTTTGATCTTCGAAAAAATCTTTTGTATTTCTCCAAAGTGACAACCTCTGCATACAAAATTTTTATAAAAATTGTTAATAATGAGTAAAGACCTGATTTTTATGCAGTAAAAACTGCCAAAATATGTCATAAAAGGCCAAAATATGCAAGTAATATTAAGAATACGTTGAAATATGCAAATATATGCAGTAAAAATTGGGACAAAAAAATTTTTTATGCACTAAAAAAAAAAAAAAAAAATTGAACACAAAAAGACTATATATTTGAAGGAATGCTATGAAAGAAATAAAATGATAAAGTAAGCTATAGACACCAAGTGTCAAATATGTACTTTTATTGCATAAAAAATTTCACAAAATTCTCATTATATTTAATGTATTAAAAAATCTTTAAACTCAAAGAAATAATAGGTGGCCTTGAATAAAAAATAATAAACTAATAAAATAATGCAAATATTTGTCCGGCTATACACTAATTTACACACACTTCACACACACACAGACATGAACACTCAATGGCCAAAATGAGCTTTAGTTACCGAAGAACATTAAAAAAAAATAAAGAAATAATTAACAAAGGATTTCAAAAATAATTGATTATAATTGTGAATAATTTATGTTTACAAGTATTTCTCTAAATTATCTTCAGGTTATTATGTCTACGGCGAGGGGTGAACCGCGACCTAATATCGTGTACACCTACCTCTACTTCCACTTTCCAAGTAGAAGACAATATATGCAGGTGCATTATCTAATGAATTCCAAAATAATTCCACATAATTCCTAAGACGTGCACACCTAATTCCAATCGCGATTCACTCCTCGATCTACGGTCACTTAAAATTGATTTACACGATGAAAAGGAGCGCTCCACATCCTCAGATGTAATGGGGACAAATTTAAAGGAACTTTACATATATATTTCTTCATTTTTTTTCATTATTTCTCCGAAAATTTACTTTTAAAAAATATGTATTTGCCGCGAAATAGGCAATATTTGACAAAAAATCCTTCAAATATGCAATTTTATGCAATAATCTTCAAATATGCAATTTTATGCAATATTACTCAAATATGCAAAAATATGCAGTATAAAATTTAACCCACAGTATCCTAGATGCATGATTCGGATAGATAATCGATCCCCTGGATCGTATGTGGTGGGAAACAAAATATGCAATTGCATAGAAATCCGGTCTCTAATAATGAGGTAAATTTCGAATAAAAATTTTTGTTTTGATAATATTAGTAAAAAGAGTATTGAGAAAAAAAAATTATCATTATAAAAACATTTATTTAACACAGAATCAAATTAAACAAATAGAGTTGGAATTCTACACTAGTGCTTTTGTTATATTCTGTTGGCAGCAAATAACTTTTTATTTTTACATTTATGAATAACTAATTAACTAGACTTTCAAAACTATTGAAACATGTATCATTCGATTCATAAAAGTTGAATTATTGATCTCTATAAATTTGTTGAAAATGGTATAATTTGTGTAGAAGTTATAGCCCTTTTAAAAGCTCGGACCATTTACTTCCATGTTAAATGGACAATATTCAATAATTTATTTCTCGGTAATGAGACAAGCGATCATCTTCAAATTTCTGTAATAAATATTTAATGCACCAATGATTAGATGATAAAAATTTGAGAATTTTCTTATAAAAATAATAAACAGCCACGAACCCCCTTAATAGAAATCCTCATGGAGGTATGAGGCAGTTGAAGGAGAGCTGGCATGACAAAGTTAAGCTTAAAATAAAGTAAAGAAAATTTAAAAATATAAAATTCTAGCTAGGTATTTTTTTAAAATTTTCTTTACTTTATTTAAATATGTTTCACCAAGAACTTACAGGATTCTCCCTTAACAATATTAATTTTAAAAGGTCATCATTCTACGACCGACGAGCAGTCCTACAAAAGAGGGTTTTAGGGTTCCGTTTAAAAGAGAAAACGGAACCCTATTAGTGTCGCTATAATGTCTATCTGTCTGTCCGTCTGTAATAACCATTCTAGCTCGTAAACTATATAAGATACAAACCTTTACAAGTTATATGTAATATGTTTCCAAATCAAATACCCTATTAAAATTTCAATAGAATGATTTTGGGGAGGGTCGAATTTTTTGTAGAACCAAAAAAAGAAAAATATTTTATATCTTGGGCTTGAGTTATTTAGGAAAATATCTTTTTAGCTACATACTTAGTCCTAAGCCTTTTCTACAGTTAGGTGTATGGTTTTAGGTAGAATTAGGTTTAATTTTTTATTTCACTTTAAAATGGTGGTGTGAGAGAGCCCCGAAATGGACATTTTTAGGAGATATTTGTACCTGTCAGGATTTGGAGATGACTTAGTTTAAAATTATAAAAAAATCTCCACGAATCCAGTAATTCAAATATAAATAAGAACGAATTTGATATTTGATATTAGGTATTTCGAAACCCTCGGTATGCTGTCTGAATCTCATTTAGTTAGGATATTTGTTTACTGGTTTATTTTATGGAAACTGGCTTGGTGTGAAAGAAATAATTTGATAACTTCAATACCACATTCATAACCTTTAGGCTGAGACCAAAGTCGAAAATATTTGGTATCAAGAATAGGAGGATAGTTTTTTATTTAATTATTTGTACCTAACAGACATCGATTTTTGAATGGACTCTGTTTTTTATTTCTACGCACATTTATGTAATATTAGATTTCATATCTGCCGTAAAAGTCATTTTGAGTTTGAATTGATTAGTCTTATTTAGGGTTCCGTTCAAAAGTAGAACAGAACCCTATTAATGTCAATGCAGCCGGCTGTCAGAGTATTGTAGCCTGTTAGCTATATAATGGCTATATCAATCTCGAAGTTCACAAATTAAATGTATATATTTTTTCCAAAATCAAAAATTATATTGAAATTTTAATAGCATGATTATTTTAGGGAGGGTCGAGTTTTTTGTGGAGCCAAATAATGTTTTGCCATGAGGTGTGAGTTATCCTTGTAAATATTTCTTTATAAGTAGGTACCTATAATTGGGGCCAATTTTTTAAAATTTAAGTCATATTAAAATGAATGTGATAGAGAGCCCATAATTTTCCATTTTTGGGTTATATCGAGGGGTCAACCGAGATTGGAATTAGGTGTACACGTCTTTGGAATTATGTGGAATTATTTTGGAATTCATTAGATAATCCCCCTTCATTTATAGTCTTCTACTTGAAAATAAAAGTGGAAGTGGAAGTAGGTGTACACGATATTAGGTCGCTGTTCACCCCTCGGGTTATATTGTCTTATCTGTCGTCGTTTAGAAGTTGAGTAAGTTAAAATTATGGAAAAAATTTCACGAATTTATTCATTCTCTTCATATTAAAGACTGATTAATGTGTTTTCTCTTAAGCATGTATCAAACATCGTCAATGAAGCAGTGGCGGGTCCAGGGCTGGGCAATGTGTGGCGACTGCCCAAACCAAATCGCTCTTGGCCAACAGTCCGCCCAACCTGTTAAAATTGGGACAAAAGGGGACGATTAGTTAAGAACAGAAAGTTTAAAAAAATTTGTTCTTGTACCAAAATATTCATATTTTTAATGCAAAGAACTCTTTAAATATTGGATCTAATTTCAGGCTTGTCATTTCTTGTTTGGAAAATAAACTTTTTTCGAGATATTTCATCTAAAATATATTTTTTCAATTCTATAGGACTAAATATACTAATATATTTCTATAATTTTGATAATTCAAATTTTTTATCAAAATCACAAATTTCACAAGGCTAAGATTTACGAGTATATTATATTTTGACATTTCTTGTTTTTGAAAAAGAAACTTTTTTCGAGTTATTAACTAAAGTATATTTTTTCGCTCTGATCTCAAATATACTAGAATATTCCTATAATTTTGATAATTTTAAATTTTTAATCAAAATAAATAGCTTTAGACCTTTCGGGTCAAAAATTCAAAATACATCATTTTTTAATTGATTTTATTTATGTGTCATAATACTATAAACGTAATATAGAACGTACCAAGTCTTGAAAAAGTTTTCGGTTTTACCTCCATTTAGATATTTAAAAGATTCAGAAATTTTTAGTAATGTATTTTTTAAAATTTACAGAAATTTCGACTAATTTTTAGTTATTGGCATTTTTTTTTCATTCTTTTTGCGCTTTGCTATTACATGAAAGCCTGTCCAATATTTAGTATAACTATTATTTGTTGATGATAACAATAAGGTAATTTAAAACCAACTTTTTGAAAAACAATTCACGAACAGAAACAAAAGCAAAAATAAAAACTATATACAGAATTTATTTTTTTTGTATTTAAAATAAAGCCAAAACTAAAAAAATACCATAATAAACATAATATTAAATTGAATTTATCGTTGATTATATTTTAAAAATTAAAAATAATTACCGTAAAGCTTTCAATGACCAGTTTGTCTATTATTATTATAACTCGATTATTATTTTAAAATAGGTGGTATGGTGGGGGTGTCTCTTTCCACATTTTCAATCCAGGTTTATGAAAACTCAAATCATCCCTATTTAATAAATATGTTCTAAAATTTATATTAAATATATATTATGAGTATTTAAATTCATAAATATAAATTTTTAAGAGATTAAATTGATTTGTAATGTAGATCCCCATTCGAAATTAATTATAAAATCTGTGTGCATCGAATGTATTACATATTTTTTAATGAACTGGGGTTAAGATTCGAGCTTCCATACTATTTTTGGAATTAATTTAAATAATTAAATAAAATATGCATTTTGGTATTATCCTGAGTGCATTTGCAAAATAATCCTGTGGGCATTTAATATATTATTTCCTCTCTATACGTGTATCTATACCTTTTCATTTATGTGTATGTAGAGATTAGAAACTTTTTGAAAAATATGAATGATATTAAATTTCAATGGATTCTTCATTAATATCGAATTTATTATATTTAAATATTTTCATATTTAAAATGCAAACTTATAGTTCGAATATTAAATTATATTCATTCAAATCCGAAAAAGAGAGAGTCGCGAAACGGTCATTAAAATGTTACCAGTATTTTATACATAGGCACCTACTATATATTTTTGATTATAAAAATTTAAATTTTGGAATTCTGTTCAATCTATAAAAAAAAATTAATAACCACAGTACCTACCACTTTAACGTTATTTCTCTCGTTATTTTACTTTAACCTGATTTAGCCATTTTAAATATTATTTTCTAGGGCCTCATTAAGCCCTAGAACCTAGGGTCGACTGATTCACGGAGACTTTTTTATAATGATACTGATAAAAGAAGAAGTTGCAACAAAAATGTTTAACCTCTAAAGTCCGCGGTGAACCCTTGTATCTTGGAAATAAAAAGAGATTTATGGTTTGGGTAGGATTGAAGATATTCGTGGATGCGTGTCTTTAAAGACTGAAAGTTATATGTTTCTGGGAAGACGGTCGGAGAAAGAGAGTTCGTCTCTAGATGTCATAGGGATAAAAGAGTTGGCGAGTGCGTTTTTTCGGTTAGTATCCAATTTAAGCGCGTAGTGGTGGTTAGTCTTAGAAAATCGTGTATTTTGCGTAAATGAAGCCTTTGGAGGGATTATTGATTTTATTTCTTCAGAACAAAAGCCATGGTAATACAGTGAAACCCCTCAAATCCGAACTAATTGGGGGTGTAGCCTGTTCGGATTAGGCGAAAGCGCGTTTCTGTTCGAGTCTCGTTGTTATTGTTGAGTTTTTATTTAAGTTAACGGCGTTGATTAATGTTTTGGTTTTAAATTATTGCAAGCAAACGAAAAGATAGTTCTTGTACCGAAGTACAAAAACTGAAATCTTTAAAGCGTCTGGACGCTGGGGAAAGTTTGACAAAGTTGGCTGGCGAGTTTGGTGTTGGTACAGCAACAATCATTGACTGGAAAAAAAAATCGTGTCAAAATTGAACAGTTTTGCTAGGGAGTGGAGAGTGTCAGTTAATAACCAGTCTGATAGCCCGCCTCTTAATTGCATAAAGGTATTAAGAGAATGCTTGGAGGCTCCTCTCCAGAAATGTGAGCAATTTTCGAGACAGGGGCAAATTTGAGCTTTGTATAAGGTAAGAAGTTGAGTGGGGGTGAAAAAGCGTTTGGTCCGGAAAAGAAAGCCAAACTTACATGCTGCAACTTTGCTACTGAGATAATTTGTTCATTCCAAGAAAGCTCAGAACCTAAGATGACACTTAACATTGATATTTTGTCACGAAATTCCAATGAGTTCGAACCAAAGGAAATGTCAGGAAGGTTCCTATATTCGCTACTGAAAAACAAAATTGGACTTTTGGAAGTTCTTACGGTTTTAAGTAAATTTCCCCTTCAAATTTTTCGAAGGTAGGAGTCTGAGAAAAAATAGGTACTTGGTCATTTTTACTTTCACTTATATTTATATCCAAATTATTGAATGAGAATAAATATATTGTTTTTATTATATTTCTATTTCTTATAATTAATCAGACTTTCAGTATAACATAGATCCATCGTCTTAAATTTAATTTGATAATGAATTATTAATAATCTAATCTAGGGGATGTTTAGAGGGTTAAATAGAAGAGTTTCTTCCCCCCCCCCCTTCCAGTTTGATGACATATCAATATAAAATTAAAAAATCTAACTCATTACTATATATTCCTTAGCATCTTTCTGACTAATACACTTAAGGGGAAATCTGTTGCCCTTATAGTGCAACTAGAGGGTTGTAGTTTTAAAAAACCTCCTTTTTATCTCCCTATTTTATTCTAGAGGGATGCACGCAACTTGACTCGAATTGGAAAGGTTGTAAACAGACAACTAATACAGGTGCATTGACTGAAGGGGTCACAGTCCCTCTCCTATGAATGGTATATGACCTTACACTATATAGGTACTGACGATTCCATAGGAATTTTTAAAAAAATCCGTATAATAAGGACATTTAAATATTTATTCTGAAAATGAAAACTTCTCTCATTTCTTTGGTAAATGTTTCCCAAAAATTTAAATTTTTTAAAAATAAATAATTATAAATTATAAATTAAAATTAAAAATATTGAAATAAAAGTAATATTTAAAAGTGGGGAATAAAGTGTAAAGACTCGGTATGCCCCGGTACGCTCGTATTAAGGATTAAATTCGATTTTTTTTTATTCTTGGCATTTTTCATTCTTAATTCAGAAGTTAGATGATGCAGATGAAAAACAAATAAACAGACGTAAAATTTTTATAGACATTTCTAAAAACAAATAAGCAAAAAATAAATAACTAAATATAATTAGAACCCCCCCCCCCATTAAAAAAAGAATAAAGTAAAAAATATCAAAACGACATTTTATATAAATTATCGCCAAGATTTTCATCTAAGAACTTATAGCTAAATATAGAACATGTTACTTAACTTCAGTGATAAAATAACAAGCAAATTGCTTATAAATAATAATAATAATAATAATAATAATAATAATAATGGGCCAGGGTGAATTCACTTTCCACATCGGCCGAGCCTAATCCCAAATAAGATCTGAAGGGATAGGTGACATTTTTCCAGCGCAAGCTGAGAAAGTGCATTAACTCGGATAATAATAATAATAACATAAATAATAAAAAAAATTATAATTGAGAAGCGACGGAAGCCCAAGGATAGTGAAAAAATTCTCTCGAATAAAATTTTTCCAGCGCAAGTTGAGAAAGTGCATAAACTCGGATAATAATAATAATAACATAAATAATAAAAAAAATTATAATTGAGAAGCGACGGAAGCCCAAGGATAGTGAAAATTATCTCGAATAAAATAGATTTATTGAACAGTTAAATCCCCCCCCTCAAAAACCAATGTTTCGAAGCGCGATTTTTTTCTCCTTCTGCAAGGTTTAAAATGGGACATTGAGGGAAAAAATACAATATTTCCCCCCTCTTTCCTAAAGTAGTAGTCGAAATTTATTTTTTCTTAACAGAGTCATCAAAAAAATTGATTTTTTTTCTTAATCTCCGAAAATAAAATTTCTTCTAATATAATAGAAAAATTTCGAAAAACTATATAAGAAATTAAAAAAAATAAAATCTCTTATTTTTTTAAAAAAAAAACCTGACCCCGAGCCTAATTATTAATCTTGTCGATTTATTTTCCTTCGTGGGGGAAAAAAATTGCTGTAAAATTAAATTAAAAACTATTTATTTACCTAATTTTTAATATGTTACTTAACTTTTTGATTATAAATAGGTATTATTTTTGTTTTTTCGTAAGTGTACTAGTAAATCTGATCGTATTGAGAGAGAGAGATATACTAGTATATAGAGAACAAGCTTGTGTCTCTTCTTGAGTGTATATTCATAATTAGGAATGCATTAAATTTCTATCAATATCTCTTCCCTTAAGCCCACTTTACTTCACTAAGCCTCTCTTTTGCAAATTCCGTTGGAAGCTCTAATTGAAAGGTCCATAGGTATCCCCCGGAATTGCATGTGCATTTGGGGTCTTATCATCGAGGCGAGGTTATCGATATTTATGCAGTGGTGGAAACCTTTCCATCAGTAACTATGAAGGCCGGCAGGCAGCTCTTAAAATCGAATTTGTTCGGTTCGCAACGGGCGAGATTTGCCAAAGCCGGGGGGCTTATGTGCCAGCGCTATGGCTGGGGGTTGAAATTTCGGGGTTGGGGGCTCTACTGGGGAGGGTGGTTTTGCTGCGCCCGGGCCATGCAGTTTTACCGGTTCGCATAATGGAACCACCAAACCCACCCCTAGCCTCCCCCCGCACCACCATCGACTTTGCCCACACATATATGCACGGCAAAACGGAGCCGATGCAAATTTAAAATGGCGCATTATTTGCAGTTGTGCCTATACGATTCGCCAGTATTTAGAGAGAGCCGAACCATCATAGAAGGTGTGGCCAAATTGAATAGAATGCAAGAATATATTAGCATTGATCCAGGTGACAGGGGTGGAGTTTTGCTTGCATTCAGCTTCAATGTATCTTCACACGCAAATTTTTTTTGCAAAGACCAATTTGCAAAGATGCATAACATTAGGGTGGAAATCAAGGGAGGGGAGGGGTTGCGAAAAAAAGATTCGCAATGTATAGTTGAGAATGCTTAGCTTGCAGTTAACTATACGGTGGCACTTGGTGAGCATTAAATTGTTAATCATTTTCAGATGGACAATATTCGCCTGTGTCTTCTTCAGGTGATTTTTTTTCTTATTTTTTTTTTTTTTATTGAAAAATTAATTTACTTATATAATATTTTGTAAAAAAGATAAAAAAAATTTAAAATTTAAATATCAATTTGATTATATATTTTGAATTAATAATAAATATTTGAATTACAGGTGTATAATCTAACAAGTGTTTACTATTTTAATAAGAGCATAATTTTAGTGCATGCATGAATTGGATGTATCTTGGGGAGAGTTGAAACTGAAACCAAATAATTTTTCTTCTTTTTAATTTTTTTAAAATTAATTATAATTATAAGGAATACATTATAACTTAATAACAAAATTAAAACAAAGATGTGAGTTAGAGTTGGTCGAAAAAAGTGAAATTTTTTTTTCGAAAACACGTCTATTGTAATAAGAAGAAAAACGGCATAAAAAAAAAATTAAAATCGGTTAACATCTTCCGCTCGCGCATATCGAATTTGAAACTTGAAAAATTGCAAAAATCACGATATTTTTTAATTTTTTTTAATAGTTAAGATTTTAAAATATACACTAGTGTTTTTATGCTTGTTTTATGATTTAAATACCTAAATAAATTAAATTCTAATGAATAATACCTATACTTTTTTACGTTCGGGCAACTTTTCTAAGATGTTTCCCAAACGTAAAAATTATAGGTATTATTCATTAGAATTTAATTTATTTAGGTTATTTAAATCATAAAACAAGCATAAAATCACTAGTGTGTTTATTTTAAAATTTTAACTAATAAAAAAAATTAAAAAATATCGTGATTTTTGCAAAAGTTTCAAGTCGATATGCGCGAGCGGAAGATGTTAACCGATTTTAATTTTTTTTTATGCCGTTTTTCTTCTTATTACAATAGGCAACTTTTCCGCAATAAAGCGGTTTCGGAAAAGAAAAATCAGTTTTTTCGACCCACCCTAATGTGTCTTTTTAAAGAAAAAAGTTGGAATTTTTTCAAAAAAATCAACTCACTGGTGGAACCATATATATATCTACTTAAAAAAAGACAATTCCATGGTCACAATATCTAAGATTTTAGTAGAAAATATTTTTATATTGTATATCAGTGTGCCTCACCCCTGGGAGTTGAACCCGAAAACTAACCTGCTTACCGGGCAGAAGTTGTACCCGGGGGGATGAGGCCCTCTGACATGCAATATAAAAATATTTTCTACTAAAATCTTAGATATTGCAACCATAGAATTGTGTTTTTTTAATTACAATTTAAGTTTTCTGTATGACATAAATATCTATTATCAAAGTACTTATATTGATTTTTAATTTGATTTCACTGGTAATTGTATGAAATATTTACATTAGCATGAAGATGAAGGCATAAAATTACCTCCTCAAAAACATTAAATATAATTCTCTTATAAAATACAAAAAAATATCTTACTTTTCGAAAAACAAAGAAGAATTAAAAGTGGAAGTTTAATTAAATTTTTTTTTTTAATAGTAGGTAATAGAAATTTTTTTACAAAATTAATTTAAAAATTTTTTGATTGCTTTTATATTTCTTAAAATATATCTATATAAACCTGAAGATCAAGTTTTTAATTTTATTCTTAAAAAATATATTTATGTATAATTTAAAATTTAGTTTCAAATACTTTGCATATAGTCATATTTCCAGCCAAATGTAATATTTCACAAAAATATGATATTTATTCCAATTTATATCAATGTACTAAATTCCTTCTTTGCGATAAATCAAATTCATTATTTGCTAAAATTAATTATTTTACGAGTAAACAACCGTATTTTAGACCCGTAGAGCATAGAATATTGTGTTATAGTAGTTTGATAGTTATATTTTAGTGATAAGGCTGCTGGTTAAACAGCTTAATTCTTTTTCCGACTATTAAGCAGCTATTTTTGGTTTTCAAAGGGTGGCATATTTTGATATAATTAGTTAGAAAACTACTCAATTTGAAAGAATGTGATTGTCAACGCAACTATTTGGTTTGTAAATATTTGTATAAAAGTGCTATTAACTATATATATATATATATATATATATATATATATATATATATATATAACAATAATTGGAAAGTTTCTAAACAATGAAAAAATAAGACGTAACTACCGTTTAGCAAAATCAATCAATCAAACAATACTTTTTAAATCAACTGCGACCCAATCTCTGAAATTTGTTCTCCTTCTTTTCACGGTGCATTGGTCAACCCCCGGAATACACCAGTTGAACTTTTTTGGTAGATCGTCTTGAATTAATATTATTACAATAAATAAATAAATAAACACTTATAATAATAGAATAATTATTCCAAAAGTTACATTTAGCTATTATTTTGGTCGCGGTGCTTAAAGCAAAGTGAGTGTGCAGAAAAAGACAAGACAGTGAAAAAAATACTTATATTCTCAAAATATTAATACAAAGATTTAATATGAAAATTTGAGTGTCTTATCTCTTTGAGAAAGTAGATGGAAAATTTTTTTCAAAGAAAGAACAGCTTCCGGGTTCATAACTGTATTTTAATTATATGAGAATTTAATTATTTAAGGACAATTTTATCAAAGATTTTAGTAGATTATTATGTATATTTATATGTCAGAAGGTTTCGCCCCTTCAGGAGTCGAATCCGAGGCTAACACGCTATCCAGGCAGTTAGCCTAAACCTGAGATTTAGATTTATATAAAAATAATACTAAAAAATAAATATTTATATTTATTCGAGACTATAGTTTGGAAGTCAAATAGATCTATATAATATCCTTAAGACAATTTTTAAATTTGTTTTCCTATATTTAATCTTGAAGGGTTCGTTTTTATCTTCAGTCAAATACAATATTCAAGATGGAAATTTATTTAGATTTTGTAACTTTTTTAAGGAGTTAGGTGTTGGTTCTAGGTGAAAAATTTTGATATAATAATAAATCTTGAGCAAGATGCAAGGTAGGTTTCACAAAAAAGAAATAAAACAAAAGTATTTGGCTAGCCCATCATTAGGAGTCAAAGAAAACTTTCTTGACTCCTAATGATGGGATAACCCCTGAAATATATCGAATCTCAAAACTCTATTTTGTTTTATTTTTTTTGTGAATCCTACCGCATCTTGATCAAGTTATTATATTTAGGTTTTTGTCAAGTTCTATATAAAAATAATTGAATTAAGTTAAATATTGACTAAAATATTTTAATGAAGATAGACTGAAGATAAACAAACTATAGTAGGTATCCAATGTACCTAACACAATTATTTACATAGCTATAATTTCGAAAGTATTGTATTCATCTTTTATTTAATATAAATAAATATTTCATTCAAAAGATTTTG
>JALMQS010000066.1:5512407-5538896 GCA_024734495.1 Forficula auricularia
AAAATTGAAAAAGGGAGAAATTCTCTCGAAACGTTTGGTTTTTTAGATAAACGTGTTCTGGATTGTTTTTATTTAAGATTTGTATTTTTTTAATATATATCTACATATTTATATTTGGTATATATATATAGAAAAGGTGGGAACCTGTGGCCTTAAGAACCATAAAGTGCGAACTTCTGGGCCTTGTGAAAAATGCTAAATTTTGCAAGAAATATGAAATATATGAAAACTATAATTCTGAAGTTACTTATGAGATCTGAGACTATAGATGTGCACCTTGAAGACCAAATGAAGCTCAAAACATCCATGCTAGACCCGATATCCCGATGCTATCTTGACAAAAACTCAGGGAAGTCTTAGGTGAGCAAAAAGTAAATCAATGATAAATTATCTTACTTTTTTCTTTTTAATATTCTAGAGTGTTATAAATTTTCATGTAAATTTTGAATATAACTCTCTAACTCAGTGCTTCCCAACCTTTTTATGCCACGGCCCCCTAAATCTGAAAAAATAAACTCCGGACCTCCGAAAAATAAAAAGAACATATTATAGTAGTCAAAATTTTTATTTTTGATGTTGTTTATCATGGCTGTGATAAATTTTTAGTGGGTTGAAATAGTTATTCAGCCAAAGCAAGGATGAACTGGGTCCAATAAAATTCCCATAATAAAGACGTTTCGGCCTGAATTTATCCGGCTATCTTCAGTTTATTGGGCTACAGAAATATATAAAGCGGTGTTTACATTAATAGTCAGTCTTATCATTATATAAATTTGAATTGTTAATGTTTGTTTATTGACTTACAATTATACATATATTACCATAAGTACATGTAATTGTTCCTGGTTTTGTCAAATTTAACTTCATTTATTTAGTGTTGTGCTGGAGCCCAAGATTCAGATATGAGTTATCATATACAAATTTTTTTATTATATAAAAATAAATAAATAAATCATATGACTCTTATTAGAGGTCATTATAATATCATTGTCAACATTTTTTATTTTATCACAAAGAATAGTAACTTACTGATAAACTTACTTCATAAATACCATAAATATTTCTACTTTTTACTGAAAATTTTCTCGGACTCCAGCGAAAAATCCGCGTTGGGAAGCACTTCTCTAAAAAATAACTATAAAATAACTTTAAAAATCAGGTCTATTTAAATTGTTATATGCGGCCTTCTTGGGAAATAGGCATTGTCAATGTGGCCTTTAAAACATATAGGGTATATCAGTATTTTTCAATCGCGACCCCCCTTAATATGAAAAAAAAATTCGGGACCCCCTACTTTCCGGTTGTTTGACAGGCCCTTTTTGTGACTTTGAGCACAATTTTTCATTTTTTTATAGTAAAAACACATAAAAACAGTAAAAAAGTATTGATTATTATTTATTTTTATAAATCCTGATATAAATTAATAAAAAAAAAAATTATTATCGAAAAATATATTATAAACCAATACTCCTACACAAAGTCACGAGCCGGGCCTGAGAGGCTCGGCTCATGACTTTGTGTACACCCCCTTATAGATGCTTCGCCCTCCAGAGGGTCGCGGCCCACAGGTTGCAAAACACTGGTGTATATGTATAAGTTTATTTGCATCAAGCAGAGGACAACCTCAATGATTTCTCTTTATAAAAATTTCATCTGTATACGATCGTTTTAGTAATGAAAAGACATAATTTTTAATTTTTTCATTTAAACTAAAAACCCCTCAATGCAAGAAACATTTTTTTTTTCAATAATAAAAAAATAGAAATCACTGTATAGTTTTTTTCATACAACTCCATTTGTGTGTTTCTGTCTAGACTGGATTGTTTCTTCGTGCGCGGATTTTCGCGTTTTTAATGTCCCCCGTTCGGGTATTTATTTGGCCATTCTTTAGATGTCGAGCCTCGTGTATTGGCGTCAAAGCGAAATATTCGAAATTCGTGGGTTCCAATAACTTGTTGAATCTCGGGAACGAATCGGCTGTCGACGCCTCGATGGCGTCACTCTATTTATGACTCATTCGACGCCAACGCCGTTAATTATTTTATATTTTTGCTTTCGAATAAAATAGTTATTCACGTTAAACTTTGTTTGATGATTATAAAATTATCACATCATATGTTATGTACAGAGAATCCCTTCAAAAACTTAATAAACCGATACAGATATATATTTATTAAATATATATAAAAATTGGAAATGTATTATCAATCATATAACCAATGATAGCATATTTTATATCTCTTTAGGTTTAGAATATGCAACAAATCAATTTCAAAATGACCTTTAATATTAATGATTCCACTCCACTAATGATAATTAGTTTTAAATTTTAAACTAGGGAAAATTTTCATAAATTCTATTCCAGGCTTATTTTTATTTCCATCTATTTTGCACAAATGCTTGTTTTGGTGCAACTGCACTTTTGATTGTTTTCGTTAGAGAATCTGACAGAGTATAAATATTGCAAAACAAACAACCAAACAATGGCTGTTTTTTAACATGAGCACAAATTTCATATAATATGACAAGCCACAATAGGTGGCAAGCAACAAAACAGATTGGTGGGCTTCATGTTCATAATGTACAATCACCTTCATTATTTTTTTAAGAGAAACATACAAAAACATTATTATATTTTTTCTATGAATGCATATAGCATTTTTTTTTAAGTCTATGGAAAATCTTTATTTTTACTTTTAATTTAAAATTGAATTCTAATTAATTTTATCTAAAAATAACGTCGTGTGGCCAACTATATAACTTTACCATACACCTGTCTCCTTTAGTAATTTTCATGATATTACTTTATTTAAGTGAAATACAAGAAATAAAAATATAATTCTTGGAAAATCATAAGAGAGTGTCATCTAATAGATCCGATGGAATGTATTATTTTTAATTATGTCAGAAGGGTTGTTTTCCACCCCTCTGAAATCGAACCCGAGTGCGAACCCCTCTGACATAATATGTAAACGCGTTAAATATTTTACTCAAAGATTTAAATCTTAATTTGTAAAATTTCGCGATCTAGTTAGTGATTCTAAATTGAAACCCATAGCATAATATAAAGTTTAAATCGAGGGGTGAACCGCGACCTAATATGGTGTACACCTAATTCTACTTTCATATCCAAGTAGAAGACAATAGATGAAGTGGCATTATTTAATTAATTCCAAAATAATTCCACATAATTCCAAAGACTTGTACACTTAATTCGAATCGCGGTTCACCCCTCGGTTTAAATAAAGGTGGTTGAGTGTTTCGAATTTTGAAATAGATTTAAATTTCCTTAGAAAATCATGAGAGAGTATCATATATTAGACCCGATAGAATGGATTATTTTTAATTAGGGTTGTTTTTCACCCTTCAAATTCGAAACACTCAACTACATTTATTTAAACTATATGACATGGCTATGTGTTTAAATTTAGAATCACTAGATCGCGAAATTTTACAAATTAAAATTAAAATCTTTCAGTAAAATATTTAACACGTTTAGTGATTATAGGGCCCTTCACTCACTGAAGCGACACTCTTATCTTAAAGTGAAATAAAGAGGTTGTCCTCTGTTCATTTTTTGACCCCCCCACCCCATTTTGGATGGTTAGTTTTTGCATTTCTAGCTCTCTAGAGGCCTAGAGATTATGTATACAAAATTTGGTTGAGTTTGTTCCAAGGGCAAGAATTTACATTTTTCACCCTCCCCCCCTTTTTGGGAGTTTTTTTGGTGGAATTTTTTTAAACAAAAGTTGTCAGAAATCACATCCCCTACAACTTTGTTTATCATAAAATTTGATGTAGAGTTAACAGTTTAGGAGTTATTTGATAATTTTCATTCGTGCGTCCCCCCAAACCCCCTTCTGGGGTCAAAATATCAAAACGTTATATAGCTAAAAACGTAAGTTAGAAGACATCTGATGTAAATATGAAATTTCATAATAATCCCTTAAGCCGTTTTTACGTGCATAGTGAGCAACTTTTCGGAAACCACTGAAACAGACATACATACATACAGACATACAGACAGGAATTTTGTTGCGGGTGTTTTCGTTCATAACTTTGCTTGAAACGTGTGCAACCAAAATTTGGCCTGATTTGGAGCAATGTACAGACAAAACCTTAATTTTATATATATAGATTAGTGATCTACAAATTTTAAGCCAAATTGAAGTCATCGACTAATTTAATCTTTTTCCTAATCAAAATCTTTTTCCGAGAGATTGTCTAGATAGAATTAATTCGAATGGACAATCTTTAAACCGCGCTAACGACAAATCCAATGATCTCAGCGATTTATCCAAAAGAAGCTTTTTGTTTGGAATTAAATACATTTTAAGATAGCTATTGGTAATAATTGAGAACCTCAAATTTTCAGCGCTAAACCTGAAAATATATAGAAAAATCATAAGAGAGTGTGATCTATTAGATCCGATGGAATTAATTATTTTAAATAAGATGTCAGAAGAGTTGTTTTTCACCCCCTTGGGAATCGAACCCGAGTGTCAGTAACAGAAGTGCGGGCCATTTGGCTACCCTCTGAGGTGTGAACCCCTTTGATATAATATGTAAACGCGTTAAAAATTACATATGTCAGAGGGGTTCGCACCTCACGGGGTAGCCAAATGGCCCGGATTGCTGTTACTGGCACTCGGGTTCGATTCCGAAGGGGGTGGAAAAACAACCCTTCTGACAATTAAATTAATTAAAAATCATCCATTCCATCTGATCTAATAGATGACACTCTCTTATGATTTCCTAAGAAAATTTAAATCTATTACTATCGTCAAGTTGAAATCTATCATATGAAAATATATATTTTATCACTTTAACGCTTCTAGTTGTAAAACTGAGCGACCTATCAAAAACTATTATTTAGAAGAAATGTTTACAATAAAATATTCTAAAAGAAAGCAAATTCAAATAAAATTGATTGGGCCAATATTTTATAAGATAAAAGTCGTTTATAATAAGATGTTTTGCTATTTTTTTTTGTCAACATTTTAAAATTCGTGAATGTATAGATGCTTTTTTCCTGACAAAGGCTATTTATCTACAACATTACACATTTTTTTACACAAAACAGACTTTTTCAGACTATTTATACAAAATATAGAGACTTTTTAAGTCAATTTTTTTTTCTCGAAAAGAGAAACTTTTTAATGCTTTCTATAACAGTATATAATTGAATTTCAAATTTACTACTTATAGGAATTTATAAAATCTATATACAAAATAATTCACCCCTCTGCACCCTTATTGTACAATAATCTTGCCACATCTATAAAAATGCCCTGAACCATGGAATGCAGTGCATTAATTGTTATGGAATTTATCTCGAATATTTTTTTATCTTCTTTTATAATTATCCAAATAAATAATTAGAAATATTTCCGGTGTGGAAAAAGTCGATTTTTGTTCCAATTAACGGTAAAGGCAATTTTTGCATTATCACAATTAATTCTGACGAGGCTGATGCACATGGCAAGTCCACTGGTTGGGTGTTAGTTTGCAACCTGGCAATTAACATGCTCCAAAAATTTATTTATATATATTTTTTTATTTATTTATTTATTATTATCATCACTTTTTTGATTGGTTCATAATTTGTCTAACTGAGATGTGGAATAATAATTGTAAATTTTAAATACTGAGCAATATGGCGAAAAATAACACTATATTTTAAAAATAGTAATTAAATTTTGAAATTAGAGTCTATTAAGAAAAATTAATGCTTTGAACTTTAATATAAAATAAATTCAAACTTCAGATGTGAATATTACTTTAAAGGCTGGGGGGGGGGGGGGTGAATCGAGTATTTAGATTTTATTTGTTGCTATTAATTAAAATCTATCTTTTCTTGATTTAAATAATATTGAAAAAGGCAATGGATTTCATTATTTCTATTCTTTGATGTGCATAGAATTATAATTTATATTTCGGAAGTAATAACCGATTCATTTCCTTTGAACTCAAATTTAATGAGTTTTGGGAAAAGAGAATTCAGGCATAGTTAATTCTTTGATCCAAAAATAAGTTCTTGGAATTAGTAAATGGTCTAATTGATTTAATGTAATTATATTACATAGAATTATTCGGAGAAATATTCTGAAATAACGTTAAGAAACTACATTAATTTTATATCCAAATGGTTTTTATCAGAAATATACAAGTTTTAAATGGGATTTTTATTAAAAAAATTGTTATCTACATTTCGTTCCATAAAACATACACTATTCAACTGTTAAAAAGATTTTGTTGAAAAGAATGAAATAACAAATGAAATTCTTTCGAAGACATATATAGTAGGTCAGTTATTTTAGTGCTAAATCAAACGATAGCTAAAGCTAGGAGTAACTGTTTCAATTTTTTTAATGTTTAAAACATGACTTTCTCTTTGATTTGCACATTCTATTTTATTTTACACTTTTTACTTACAAGGTTAAATTTGGTTTATTAAAACGACCAAATAAATAAATTTCAAAGAATTTAACAAATAAAATAGGTACTATATTACTTTTGTTAAGGGAGAATGGTTTGGGTTCTTGGTGAAACATTTTAAATAAAGTAAAGAAAATTTTGAAAAATTTTAAAAACTTTTTAAAATTTAAAATATAAAATACTAGGTAGGTTTCACAAAATTAAAAGATCAGATGCTTATTTAGCACGACTATTTATATTTTGGGGAATAAGCCCATCTTCAGGAGTTCACAGAGGAAACTGAATACAAAAATACAAAAATGCATTAAAAGTAAATTTCTTAATTTTAACAATAAGTGTTAGTATTTTCATTTTTGACCCTCCCTCATTTTGGGTGGGGAGTTTTTGCATTTCTAGCCACAGAATATGTGTACAAAATTTGGTTGAGTTTGGTCGAAAGGGCTAGAATTTCCAATTTTGACCCCCCCCCCCCTCCCCTTTTTTCGTCTGATATAATGTTTAAAACCCATTAAAAAAATACATATTTTTATATTCTTTTCAAAAATATATTCAGTTTTTTTTTAGTTAAATTTTTTCATTTTTTATACCTCTTCAAAATCTGCGCGATCTTTATGGCCCACCCTGTATAATAGATGTTTATAAAAATTCGCTTCACTATAAAATTATTTATGATTTGTAGGTAAAAATGGTGGTTTATACTATTACCATATATTTATATAATATAGGGTCGCAAAATATTTCTAATTCAGAATGGGGTCCCAAATGAAAAAAGTTTAAGAAGCGCTGCTGTAAAGTACTTTAAAATATAATTCTACTAAAAACATTATATAACATTTTTTGGGTTCCTCAAGAAACTTAAAAATATTAAATTTGAACAATACTAGTTTAGTCATTTTAAAGATATTTAGAAAAAATTACCAAAGAAAATAACTGTTTCATAAATGAATCCTGAAACTCAAAAATACCATGAGTTTAATAATCAAAAAATTGAACCAAAATTGGATATTGGGGGGAGTGGGATAAATACGTGGTTTTATATTTTTATACTACCTTTCAACAAAAGCTAAAATCCTACTTTTAAAAAATCTATTTGAAATGAAATTTTAAAAAACTTGAAATTCCAAAAATAAAAACGAAATAATTTTTGTTACAAAAGTAATTATCTTGCATTTGTATCATCGACAAAATGATATGTAATAAATATTAATATTTGTTCCACTAGTAAATTATTTAAATTTTTCCAATCACGTCGAAGCCCCTGGAATGTATGCAACTAAATAGTTCTGACTGGATAGGCAAAGCCTACCCCAAGATTTCTAAGCCGTTTTCATTTTATTTGAATAAATTATTGGTTTATGGAATAAAATAATTTTAAAAACCGTCACGTGTTAAATTTCAACCTGAATTAATACTACAATTTGTGACCTTGGGATCTGTAGTCTTTACCTGAGGACCCTTTGAAGTTGCGCTTCTCGCAAGACCAAGTACGATAATTTATCTGCTTTGAATGGATAAAGTAAAAATATTGTAATTATTCTTATGGATTTATCTGCGAGCCTAAGAAATTTTTAAGTCGTCAGTGGGGCCCGTGGTGCGATTTGGGTTGGCCAGGCTTGGGTTAAGGTTAACGACTTAAAGGTTAAGTAAAAATCTGAAATATTTGTACGATTTTTTTTTTAATCCAATCAAATGAAAATCTCTAAAATAATAATAATAATAATAATAATTTTTCTTTCTGGGTGAGTTATTGAATACTTGGACTGGAACTAAAATTTTTAAATTATTGCTACGTTTCGCAGTATATTTTTCTCAGGCAATATTAAGCCTTATAATACGATTGTAGTTTTTTAATTTTTTTTTCAAGTGTAAAAAAGAAAAGGATGTCATTGTTTTGCTAAGTCAATTTAATTGTGATCGACATATGGTGTAATGAACTATAATTATTACTTTTTAGGAGAAGGTTAAGTTCAAATATTGCCCGAGGAAGCAGAAAAATATAATGCGAAAAGTAGCAACACTTTGAAAATTTAACTTCTAATTTTATTTTAAGTCCAAGTACCCAATAACCAACCACAAAGAAAAATATTCACCATGGACGATAACAACACCAATAACAATAATAATTTTGATAGTTAAAACTATTTTTAATTTTGGTTATTATCATACAAATACGTACATTTTGTTGTTGGTCATTCAATGCATGTTTTCTTTTCGTATCTCGTTGGAGTATTGTTTTTTCACATTTACACAGATTGAACACTTTCAGAGTACCTTTACATTCATTTACAATTAAAATCACTAAATACAAAATCCGTTATAAAGCCAGATATCGAAAAAAAAATATTTAAAAATATTAAAAATTTTCTTATTTGTGTGCGGCCCTTGAAAATTTGTAGGTAGTCAATGCGGCTCATGGTGCGATTTATGCTGGCCAGTCCTGCTCTAGAATCTAAACAAATTTGAAGATTTTAATCAGGATAATAACAGATCAGCTATAAATTTCATAACTGATAAAATAAAAACATTTCCGGAACTTCTGATCGTTTAATAAATGGTTATTAATGCAAAGTAATATTTTTTTTTTTTTAAGAATTGTATTTCTTTCGAATTTTATAGATTTATTTATACAATCTTATTATTTACAATAAATATGTTATTGAGAGAATCTTTTTCATTAGAATCTGATGAAAGGAAATGACTAAAAAGGACGCGGATAGAATCAACTAAGCCAAATACAAGCTCAGACTTGTTTCCGTCGAATAAAATTTCTTAAAGATTAATTTCTTAATTTCTGTTATTGTAGGATTGGCCTTTGCAATGTACAATTAAACCAGAACGATACTCGTTATATACATGTATATACAGAATATACAATTGGATTGGACTTGACTAAAATCAAGACGAGAATGAAATAGGAATTTTTTGCTTATTTTTAACCAACTTCAAAAAAGGAGGAGGTTCTCAATTCGACTGATTATTTTTTTGTGTGTCTATGTTACCTGATATCTTTGCCAATTGTGGACCGATTTTGATGATCTTTTGCATTAGGTTCAGTCTAGTTTAGGATTGGTCCCGTTTTTTCATTGGTATTGGACTTTTTTGCTATGTTTGTTCAGGCATAACTTCTTTGATTATGAACCGATTTCGATGATTCTTTTTATATTGGAAAGAGGGTACCTTAGGGGTAGTCCCATATTAATTTGGTCAAGTTCTGATGATATGATCAATGACGAATTAACGTAAATATCCAATTCTTATGAGCAAATAATCGAAATTATAATAAATAAAATCTTTTATAATAAAAAATCAATCTTAAAACGTTCATTTAAAACCCGCAAACGTTTCTAGAGAATTTCTATATTTATGAATTTAATTTTTCTGAATCATTCGCCTCATGTAAAATAATTGGTTCAATAAATTTATTATTATTATTATTATTGAATCATTCGCCTGACCCTTTCTCTTACGAGATGCATGCAAGGTATTATATTAAGTCACTATTAATAACATCACTAAAAAGAGAAAAATAAAAATAATTTTTATAAAAAAAACCGAATTCAAAAAAATTAAATGGAACAAATAAAACTCAGAAATAAAATAAAATAAAATACTCCATTTAATTTTTTTGAAGTCGGTTTTATTTTTTTATTTTTTTTTTTTTTAAATTATTTTTTACTTTTCTATTTAAGTACAAATATTATTTAAAGAAAAATAAATTATAGAAAATATTTATTCAATATTAAAAATATATTATTTCAAAGATATTTTTTCATCAATCCGGCCCGTGTTGAAATTTAGACTTGCCAGGTCTGGTCTAGAACAAGTACAGCAAGCTTTTGGTTCAAATCGAATAGCAGGAACTACCCTTTCTTTTCACGAAAATAAATCATTCCATTAAAAATGTAATAAAATATTTGATTTCGATCAAAATTAATATACTCGTACTTGACTTATTTTCAAATATAAATTCCATTTAGTGTACAAGTTATAATGCTTTGGCTGACAAACAACAGACATTGTGGTAAAACTAAAAGGATAGTTTTTTCGTTTATACCGAACACTACAAATAGCCTTCAGATTTATAGTGAAAAATATCAAAATCTCCCATTTACCAGTAACCTAGTTTAAATGAATTACAAAGGTATAGATCAGGGATGGCTTACACGGGCCGCATTTGAAGAAAGAACAAATACTCGTACCTCGGTTGGCATATAAAATATAGTAATTCCATTGATATTAATTTGTTAAAAAAAAAATATTGTTAATAATAATATGTAGAATAATATTATACCTACACCATACCAAAGAAAAAAAAATGTCATAGGATAATAATTTTTGAGTTCTTTTCATTTTAAATCATTTAGCACTTCATATTTTTAAATATTCGAAACTTGGTTATTTTTTTACCTGATAGTTGAGCTCATAATTTTGATTTTATTCAATTTTATTTTTGAAATTAGCTTCTTCATGCATAGTAAATTCATATTTTCAAAAAATGTATACATATTGTAAAACTAGTAATATTTTTTTCTGAGTAGATAATTTTTATAAAATTCTATTAATGAGACATATATTATTAAATTTATGTTTCGTTTGAATGTCTGATTGCAGTTTCATACAATATTCAATCAGAAAGTTTTTATATCGATTAAAAATGAAGTTATATTATGCTAAAATTGTGATTATTTCTTCGAAAATTTTGATATATTTTTTCCCATTCAAAATTGAAAATTTGCCCTTTTTTTTGGCTTTTCGGCCTTTCTAGCCATCAACCAATTTACGATACTATATTATTTTTAAATTTTGTCTTCTATCTAGGGATCAGATTTTAGCCGGATGCCGCGAGTCGGATTCGAACCCGGGTCCACTTGATTAGCAGGCTGTTACGCTATCCTCTCGGGCGACCCGACCCCCACTGCCCCTTTATTCTCCGAAAACTTTTTCGGAGATTTTTCAATTTATTCTTATTTTAGAAAAAAAAAAATTATCAGGTAAAATTATATCAGATATGTTTTCCACTGAGTGCATTAAAATATCTTTATAATTTCATGTTGGGCCGCATACATAGCAGTGCTGGGCCGCGGGTTGGACAGCCCTGGTATAGATAATCTGCAAGAGTAATCAGCTGAACATAACCGGGGGCTTTAACTTACTGATTAGAAATAAAAAATTAATAAGATGTCTCATAAAACAAATAGGATAAACTAAATAAGAATAAGAAGCCAATTTAATTTACATTGATGCAGATTTCGTCACCGAGGAAATGTGTTCATTGCAGGACAGGTCAGGTGCGATTGATTTCTAGTACCCAAGATATTTACCCAAATATTTTCCTGGGATTTATAGTTTATGTGATATCATTTTGACAGACACACTATCAATCAATGGAAACCTCTAAAACACTATTCATGATGAAAACTCGAATTCTAACTTTAAGCTAAACCAGATCTTCTTTAATTTAGCAAATACTAAATAAGTGAAAGAAAACAGCATCGTTATTTGTGGGACCATAAAAATGTATTTTCGGGGGGTGGGGGGGGGGGATTTAATAATCTTTCCATTTATTATTAGTAAGTGTAAGTAAAAATTTAATTAATAAACAAAATTTAAGGGTGATTAATGTCCCCTCGAGTTTGATTAGAATTCGATCCATACGACCCTCTTCCCCCTGGCCTCAATTATCATTTTGTTAATAGAAATCCAATAAAGAGAAATCACCGAGGTTGTCCTCTGCTTGTCCTAAATAAACATAAATATATAAATATATAATTTATAAATAGAAGAATCACGGGTTTTTGGACAATTTTTAAAAAAATGTTAAATATCAATTTTCACACGACGTTTCCTTTTCAGGACTCAATTACTTAAAACATTAATCGTTGATAAAATAGTAAAACAATCGAGACAATAAATAATGTATTCATAATATTTATTCCATAATAAGCCCAACAACCAAATTAAATTTTTTTTAATGATTTAAGATTGTTTTTTGTAAATTTTTTGTGGGAACTTGTTATGCGATAAATATTATGAATACATTATTTATTGTCTCGATTGTTTTACTATTTTATCAACGATTAATGTTTTAAACAATTGAGTACTAGATAAAGTCCTGAAAAGGAAAATTGATATTTTACATTAATAATAAAAATTCTCCAAAAACCCGTGAATCTTTTATTTATTATTAAAATGGACATGAACCAACTAAATATATAATTTATTTGTTCGATTTATGTATATGTTTATTAGCATCAAGAAGAGGACAACCTCAGTGATTTCTTTTTACGTATCACCAATTCTGCTACTCTCGGCAAAACAATATTTTCAATTAATGGAAACCCATCGTAAGCTTTGAAATAACTATTATATAGACATTATATATTTACTAATACTATCATCATTCAACATTATCAATTAATTAATACCTTTACTTACAGTCAATTTTTTACTTTACCATTCAGAAGGGTATATGTTCTGTCTCTTAGTTCGGGAGTACGCATGTACGATCTGACTCAAAAACTAGTGCGTATTTCAAAACAAAATTTCTCGTGTAACTTTTACTTTATCCATAGCGAAGCAGATGGGTAAAGTATTGTAATCGGTCTCGCGACAATCCATGGTCTCAAAGTCCCAAAGTGTAGTTTTTAATCAGGTTGAATTTTTAAACTATAATATAAAATTTTCAATCAAAAAAACCAAGTTAGGGGCTAACCATAAATTGCATCACACAGTAAGGGGGGAGGGGACATCTGAGATTTGTGACAAAATGTGACAGGGTTGCCCACAATTGTGATGTTACAAAAGCCAATTTTTTTTGGCTTTTAGGCATTTTTAGCTATCAACCAATTTACGATACCATTATTAAATTTCTTTAGTAGACCAAAATCGTAAAAACCTTCGTTTTCACCCAATTTTAATTATTAACTTGTTTTATTTTTAACAATGTTAGATCCAAATTATATAGTTGTTTTATTATTAACATCTGCGTCTTTCAGAAATGAAACTTTATTTAATCAAATTTGTATGTTTAACAGGTCATTCAATCAGTCCGTAGGATAAGTAAGAAAAAAATAAAATTTTGACAAAACTCGATTTTATTATTCAACATAGTTGCCTTCGACGAGTATAGCGATTTTCCAACTTTCCATACCACTTTTATAGTACGATTTCTCTTTCTCATCAAAATAGGACTCAGTTTCAGCGATTACTTCATCATTGGACTTAAATTCCTTTCCAGCAAGCATTCTCTTGAGATCTGAAAATAGGAAAAAGTCGCTGGGGGCTAAATCTGGAGAATGTGGTGGGTGGGTAAGCAATTTGAAGCCCAATTCATTCAATTTTGCCATCGTTTTCATCGATCTGTGACCCGGTGCTTTGTCTTGGTGAAACAACACTTTTTTCTTTTTCAAATGTGGCCGTTTCTTTGCGATTTTAGCCTTCAATCGATCCAAAAGTGCACAGTAATAGTCGCTGTTGATGGTGGTTCCTTTTTGGAGATAGTCAATGAATATTATTCCGTTCGCATCCCAAAATATAGACGCCATCACCTTACCGGCCGACTGTTGCGTCTTTTCTCGCTTTGGATTCGGTTCGTCGACTGCTGTTCACTCTGTCTTTTGGATTCTGGTTTATAATAGTGAAAACATGTCTCATCCATTGTCACTTATCGACGATAGAATTCCATTTTATTGCGGTTTATCAGCGCCAAACACTCCTCTGAAGCATCGATTCGTTGTTGTTTTTGGTCGACTGTGAGCTCGCTCGGCACCCACTTTGCACAGAGCTTTCGCATACTCAAATGTTCGTGTAAAATGGTAAAAACACTACCATCTGATATCTTTACAATGTCAGCTAGCTCGTGCACCTTCAATTTGCGATCTTTCATAACCAATTTGTGTATTTCTTTTATGTTTTCTGGAATAACAACCTCATTTGGGCGTCCACTGCGCTCTGCATCATTTGTGCTGGTACGACCACGTTTAAATTCAGCAATCCACTTCTCTACCATTTGTCTCGATGGAGCAGAGTTTGGATAATGTTTATCAAGACATTGTTTGGTTTCCACTGTATTTTTCATCAAAAAGCAATTCTTTATTAAAACTCGAAATTCACTTTTTTCTATTTTTTTTTCAATAACAAAAGTTGCTTCACACAAAATGCTATGACTCACGAATCAATAGTCAGATTGCTGTCAAATTTATACACGTATCGTTTGAAGGTTAGTACTAAATTAAAATCATATGGAAAAATTCTAGTAACGCCATCTATGTGTCATCCTGTGTACTTTTTGAATGGACTGTTATTTTAATTATTTAGCTTCATTGTTGGTTTATTATTAAAGAAAGTAAAGTAAAAGTCATGTAGTGGGAAAAAGTCAGATTAGAATATTTATATATTATTTCGAAAGACAACAAAACGGAATAAAAAAAAAATATCTTGAATTTATTTAATTAAATATATAATCAGTAAAAATGTAAAATCATTACTTGGAAGTTGACATTAATAATAATTATTTGTCTATAAAATTAACACTAATTTGTTGAACCGACTAGGACAGTTGTGTCTATCCAAAATATTGCCTAATTATATTATGCAGCCAGGCATAAAGCTTGTCAAAATACTTTAGCAATAAATATGTAGCATTTCTCTACTCTCCAGTAGACTGCACCGAAAAGCTGGTTGAATAGCTAATAGAAGTATGATCCGAATTTAGTCACCCCCTCTCCACCCAATGCATCGAGGGCTAATAATGAAATTAGCCGGAGAGGCTCTGGTTTTTAAAGCTAAGTGCCAGTCTAGTGAAAAATTGGCCATTAAGCCGTTGGATTGGTGCGATACTTTATATAATATTACATTTCTATTTTTAAAAAAGTTACAAATTTTAGATAGGTATATATACCTATACAGTGGAGTAGCCAGAAAATTTTTATTTGGGGGTGTGCTGAATCCAAATCTGAGGTTTCTTAACGAAATTTTGTGACGCAACATTGTCAAAAATGGCAAAAAAGTTAAAAAATCTCATTTTTTGAAGGTGTTTGGCTTTTAACTCGAAAAATATCCTATCATGGAAAATGCTAAATATATATTAATCTAAAAGTTTAACAAAAAAGTTGTCTAAGTAAACGTTCAAGTAAACAAAATTTCCTAGAGAATGAGATAGGAATCAAGATGATTCTAAGATGAGTGGTTTACATTTAATGAAGGAAAAACTGCGATTTTGTGCAAAAAATTGCAGCTTTTCAAAACATCAACTTTATTGCGGCACGTGTTACCATTATCCAATTAAGAAGAAACTTTATTTGAATTATAGCAAATTTAATTCAATTTAAAAATGTATAGAGTCCTCTTTGTCGAAAACGTGCTCCTTCATGGTCAAAATGGGAAAAAATCGAAAAAAGTGCGCCCCCGTGGCTACGGCTCTATACCTATATACAACTACTGAAGAACTATTCTAGTTAATAAATTTTGTCTTCAAGTTTTAAAATAATTTATTTGGATCGATTATAATTAACAAAATAACGAGAAAATTATGAAAGTACTTTACACAAATTTATATTATTTTTTTGTCTTCAACTTGTTTTCTTTAGGAAAATTTCTAATAATTCCAATTTTTGAATTTAAAAATAAAGGAATATAGGCTTCAAAACCTAGGACTTTAAAATTTTTATCATTTGTGAATTTATTTGCTTCTGATTCTGATTGAAATTCCACTCTGATTTTATGTTTATTCAGACTTGTAATTCCCAAGATTGAATGATTAAAATTTTTTATCATTTGGGAAATTAATTTGCCAAAAAGTATGTATGGGGTAGATTGATTTATTCAGAAATTTTGTTTTAATCTCACCAATCTGACCAAGTGGAGGATCTTCATTAATAACCAATTCTTGTCCATCCGGATTCAATGTGTATTTAATGGACTCCAAAACATAAAACGGTCCATCATCTGTCACGGAGTATGCATTCTTAGGGACTTAGTCCTCCAAATTACGATTTCTTGAATGATTTGTGGTTGTGGTGTTTGAACCCCCCTGTTCAATCATTTTAGTTAGGGCACTCCTGCGAGGGTCCTACTCTTTATGGTACAGTATATAAGTAAGTATATAAGTATACAGTATATAAGTAAGTAAGTAGAAAGTTCTTATGTATGAGAGTTCAATAGGAGACGTCTGCACGCTAGGAAGGCTCACTAAGTACTGAAAGTTAATTTTAGATATTAATTCACATTTAATCTCTCTTATTGGCTAAAATATTAACTTAACCGAATAAACTTAAAGAGAAAATTTGTAAAAAAATTGACTCTCTACAAAAAAGGTCCTTTAGATAAAATCTCTCCGATTAATGGTTTTCAAGATAGAGCGGTTAAAATATTTATCAATATCAAACATTTTATCTTATTGGCTAAAATATGACCTTAATAGAATAAACTTAAAGAATAAAGTTATAGAAAATTTTATTGCCTACAAAAAAGGTCCTTTGAACAAAATCTTTGAACAAAATGGTTTTCAAGATAGAGGGGTTTAAAGAGTTTCTGATGATAAACGGAAAAAAGTCCAGATCCACTGCTTGCTTGATTGAATAAGAAAAGTGGATTTTTCATTTCTCGGGTCACATCGGTTAAGAGTTAAGCCTAACCGAACCGAAGCGAACCGAGAATCACAACTCAACAGAAATCAATGCAAAATAAAAATTTATCTTTCCATAGGTATAGATAATAGAATTAAAAAAAAAATCATTTTATTCTTTATTCATCAAATGAGCATTTAGAAAATATATTAAATGATCAGACAAGTTAAGCGACACGATTCATGACTAATTCTTGGATGGGTGACCCCAAAGGGAAAAATCCTAATAGTTAATAAAATATTTTTTTTTTCATTGAAGGACTTTCACCATCTTGATGAAAAACTAACATTTGTTAGAATAATATATTCGGAGTAACTTAAAAAAAAAAATTGAAATTATTTACCAAGCAGTTTTGATAAAAAACAAAAAAAAACATATTTGGGCGATTATTTTTAGTGGAGGGGATATAAGCACGATGGCTTGAAAACGATCCGGCTAGTATGTGTGTATCTATATAGAGATTTCGTAGTGTGAGTGGACAGTCACGTTAAAAAAACATAACCTAAAATTTTAGTTCCGTTCATATTTATAGAGTGGTTACAAGGCTAAAACTTTTTGTGTAGATTGTCTCGAAAAAACTACCTTAAGGCATCTATGATGGAGGAAATAAGTGAAGCTATTTTGTTTCTTAGAAACATATTATTAAATATACCTTCCCTATTTTTCTTATCAATCTCGCACTATTAAAAGAGAGAGAAAAATCTTCTTAATTTGTAAAAAATTTATTATTGTTAATACATGTTTCGGGCCAAGTCGAACCCATCTTCAGTTAGCACACAAAACACTTTTTACTCTACATAATTCTTTTATATATATTTTATTAAATTTAATTCATTTTTTTTTTAATGAAATAAAATTTATTTTATATTTATTAATTTGTTTTTTAAAATATTTTTGTATTCCCATAAAATGACTTAGTATTTCATTTTGCCTGAGTCAGAGTCGGAGTCGTGTCTTTTTTAACCGAATACGCGGCCATGTATAAAGCGCGATGCACACGAGCCTTTTTCCTCTACTAGTACATGTTTTTGGGATGGGAGCTCTCTGTTTGCAATTTGGAGGGCTGCCGGGGTCGAAATAACGTCACTACTGACTGTCTTTTTGGCTAGCTTTCTTGATATAAAAGATAAGACATGTTCTATTTTCCGACTTAGTCCTGGGAAGCCATCTACTAGTAGCAAGCAGACAAAAAATTATTATTAAAACAAGTCTCTTGTGCAGCGGCCTGAAGGGGGTTCGGAACTGTTTATAATTTTTATAAGAAAACTCTCAAATTTTTACCATCGAATCATTGATGTATTAAATATTTACTCCCGAAATTTGAAGTTGATCGTCTGTCCCATTACCGAGAAATAAATTATTGAAAATTGTCCTTTTAACATGGAAATAAATGGACCGAGCTTTTAAAAGAGCTCTAACTTCTAAACAAATTATGCCATTTTCAACAAATTTATACAGATCAATAATTCAATTAATCGAATGATACATTTTTCAATAGATTTGACAGTTTAGTTAATTAGTTATTCATAAATGTAATAATAAAAAGTTATTTGCAGCCAACAGAATATAACAAAATCAGTAGTGAAGAATTCCAACTCTATTTCTTGAAATCGTTTTTGTGTTAAATAAATGTTTATATAATGAGAAAAAATTTATCTCAATATTCTTCTTATTAATATTATCAAAACAAAGATTTTTATTAGAAATTAACCTCAGTATTAACAATTTTTTTTTTTTAATAAAAATTTTAGTAGGCAGACGTTGTCACTTTGGAGAAATACAAAAGATTTTTTCGAAGATCAACCAGATAGATAAGCTGTCCCGTACTCCCTTAAGAATTAAACATTTCTCAAGCCGGATATCGACTGGCACCTTCGAATTCGACCTCACTTCTGAAATTTCTTCCTCATATTTTCGTTATGCTAGGGGCCAATCCTCACTTAAATAACATTAAAAAAAGTAAATAAATCTCTAATAGAGAACGCCAAAAAGCCGATTGAATCGCTAATAGAAGTATGATCCAAATTTGTCCGTCGTTGGATCACCTCCTCCACCCAATGCATCGAGGGCTAATATTGAAATTAGCGGGAGAGGCTCTGTTTTTAAAGCCAATGCCAGTCCAGTAAAAAATTAGCCATTAGGCCTTTGGGTTGGTGCAATGGGTTCCATAATATTTGCAAGGGTGGCAGGTCGAAATTGACACTCGGACCTTGGGTATGTCAGAGCAGAGGCGTTGTGGGATGGATGGGGAACCCTTCCTCTCCCGATGGATGATCGGGAGCCCCAGCAACCAGCAACCCGTGGGCAATTCCGGATTCACCTGCGCCGATGCATGGCAACAGCCGAGTGCATTCAAGGCAGGGGAAAAATTCGAAAAAGGTCATCGATAAAGAGGGGCGACAGCGGAAGAGGATAGAATTAATCAATCGAGAAAGGGCCATTGCAAATTCTATCTAATCACGATCTAGCCTAGGGCCTCAAAGAAATCCATTTAGCAAAATAATAGCGTCAGCTGAAGGATGTGTGATTAATATCAAATAACATTGCCCGTAACATTCATGTACGTGTGATTTATTTATTGTTCTCTTTTTATGGATTTCTAAATAGAGCTTTATTACGGGAACTTCCCTGGAAAAATTGAAAATTAATGACAACCCGGATTTCATTAAAAAAATTCATATCAATGTAAAATGATATTTTTTTGAAATATAGTTAAATTTCGATAATTTGAAATTGTTTAAATCGAAATTCTTTAGATACGGAAGTTGCATGCATTTCCTTTGAAAAATTATATTTAGAAAAATAAAATATAAGAAAATAAGTTGAAGTTTTCCAATACTTCTGTAAATCAAAATTATCTTTAAGATAGCCTCTGTAAATAAAATCAACTGGTGTGGGCACCACATGACTTTCACATTAAGTAGTTTCTCATTCAAATTACTTCAATTTGTGTTTTCCCAAGTTGTTTTGAGAAAACCGGAAAAAAGACGAAATTGCAAAATATCAAAAATCTTCAACTAAACATCAACTTCCGGTTCTTCGATTTTAGTAAAAATATTGTGGTCCTTCTTCTAGCCTCTAGATAGCTTATATTTCAAGTCCCAAAACTTACCATAGACACATATGAACGATTAAATTCTTTATTTTGCGACAATCCCAATTTCCAATCTCTTTCTTTATTTTAATCGGATTAAAATTTATAGACGACTTATGACTTATAAGCCGGTAAAGAAGTCCGAAATAAAGTGGGGAAACGTTCGGCATATTAATTAATTATTTGTTTATAATATATGAACGATTCAAATATTTATTTTGCGACAATCCCAATTTACAATATCTTCCTTTATTTTAATCGGATTAAAATTTATAAACGACTTTTAACTTATAAGCCGCTGAAGAAGTCAGAAATAAAGTGAGGAAACGTTCGGCATATTAAATGATAAAACTTTGTATTTAATTTAATTTTTTATGTTCAACTCCCTACGATTACATTTCAAGAATTTAATTATGGATACTATTAGTAAAACATTAATCAATTATAGTTTGTTTAGAAAGCTCTTTAATCATATAGAGCAATATGGACAAAATTTGGTGATAAAAAAATTTGATTAGCTAAAAAAATCAAATAAATATTTTCCATTTGAGAAATATTGAAGAAAATATTGTATGGTAATATGATCTGCTTGTAGTTAAAAAGATCAAATGTCACAATTCAGAGAGTGGTTCCAAAAGTATTCATACCAGATTATGCTTTTCTCCAAATTGCGAAATTCATCTTTGAATGAGATTTGCTTGCCACTTTTAAAGATGCCCCCCCCCCCCCATCGTTTTTGACTTTTATAACTTAAATAATATTTGAGAATGCCTATAGAGAAAAATATGTCAAAATCAATGAAAGTTAATTGATTGAAAGGATTATATTTGATTGGAATCACAACGAATATTTGAAAAAAATTTCCCTTCGTCCACAGCAGAACTGCAACTTGTCTAAAAAGTTCAAGATTGGAGTTCAAAATAATATTTTTGTGCTAAATGTATTTTTTTGTTTTTTTATTAATTCATTAATTTTTTCAAACTTCAATATGTAAGCGAAACTAAAAAAATCAAATAATCCCGTTCACTGATTAGTTTAGAGAACCGGCGAACATTCTTGGAAAAGATTTTTAGAAAATTTCCAAATGCAAATTTATATTTAGATTGGTCTAGAAAGAAATTCAATTTTGAAAATAGAAAGAAAACAAAACTATTATATTTAAAAGCGTTTAATCTTCTACAATATAAAGTTTATTAAATGTAATTTTAGTTTTTGAAAATTAAATCATCAAGATGACGTCCTTGGATGTTGCGACACTCTTCCAAACGGGCACGAAAATTTTGAAAAACTTTAGTAGGATTTTCTTTTGAAATGGCTTCCATTTTTTTCTGAATTCAGCTTCAATTGCCCCAATGTTGTCGGATTATTAGGGTATATCTTGCTTTTATGGTGTCCCCACAAAAAGAAATTTGCTGGACTTAAATCGGGACTCCTCGGAGGTCACCACTCCGTGAAATCAGTTTCTGAGGAAACATATTCCTTATCACAAGCATGCTCTCATTCGTAGTGTGACACGTGACTCCATCCTGCTGAAACCATGTGTTTCGATTGTAGCCTCGCGATTCTTACAACTTCGAATGAGAGCATGCTTGTGATAAGTGATACGTTTCCTCAGAAATTGATTTCACGAAGGGGTGAAATAACCTGGCTTTCGAGGAGTCCCGATTTAAGTCCAGCAGACTTCTTTTTATGGGGACATCTTAAAATCGAGGTATATGCTAATAATCCAACAACATTGGGGCAATTGAAGCTGAATATTCAGCAAGAAATGGAAGTCATTTTAAAAGAAAATCCTACTAAAATTTTTCAAAATTTTCAAAAACTAAAATTAAATTTAATAAACTTTATATTGTATAAGGTTAAACGCTTTTAAATATAATAGTTTTGTTTTCTTTCTATTTTCAAAAATGAATTTCTCTCTGGACCACCCTATATTATAATTTACTATTAAATGATACTTCTCCAAATGTGCATCTTGAAATAGAGGTCTTTTAATTAATTTGAGATAAAATATTTAACTTCCCAGCAATTCATTTTAATGAATAGGTTGATAGCCCTATTAAGAAATATTATTTTTATAATCCACTTTATCCGAATCATTTTCTCAAACAATAATTTTATTAAGTTAATTAAAACATAATCATAGGGAATCAAGTTATTAGTCTATAAAATGAAAATGATTAAGTACGAATTTATGTAATTGTTTCACAAGTTAATTAGAGTCTGAGGAGGGGGTCATTCTGCGGTAAATAGATAAAGAAGCTATTTACTTTCATATTAAATAACCCATTATATTTCGGTAATACTATACAGATGGGAATACCAATAAATACTAATAAAAGACAAAATCTGCAAGCCAATTGATATAGGCTAATAGGAGTTGGGTATTGGCTAGGTTTGGTCCTGGATTAAAGTGCATTAGCAAATATAAACTCAACTTGCACAGAGTAGAGCCGAAAATGGAAATGTATGTTTTGCAGAGCGTTCGATTCGCGAAACGAATCCCTGGGAGCAGATCTGTTTACCCAAAGACAACATTTGGAACAAAAGTGACAATTTACTCGCGTTTCGGGTTCAGTTTGAAGTGGACGGCTCTGTCAGACTCTGTCTAACTGAAAAAATATTTTCATCCGAGTCCCTCAAGTGTCTAGTCCAGTACATCAACGCATAATCCAACATTATTAATGCTTTCTTTTAATTTACAGGGAAAATAATAAATAAACGAAATTAAAAAAATATATATATATTTTATTCATCACAAGACTCTCGTTCAAAAAATAAAAATAAATAAAAATACAACGTGTGTGCTTATATAGGAGTTGAAAAAATTCAAATAGAGAAAAATATATCGGCTATGAAACCACTTAAGTGAGGACAAATGGAATATTTTTATTTGCACTTTGACATATAAATCATATGATGTATCAGTATGATAAATGATATTTAACAATATTTTCTTTTAACTCAAGTGATTCCGATAGGAAATGTAAAAAGACATTGTTTGCTGAACAAAAAACAAATTGAACAAATCATTGACATCAAAATATAGGCAAAAAATATAATTTTCTCTGAAATAAATATAATATTGATGAATTTATCCATGTTTTTTTTTCTATCTACCTCCTTGGCCACGGGAACTAAATGTCCATCTAGCCAGTCGTTACAGATTCCTTTGTATTGCGACAGTAGTAGCAAAAAGTTAATGCTAGAGTACATAGTACAGACAGTTAGGATTCATATTTTATAAGAGCAAAACTTTTTGCTTCTTATGTGTCACTGCTAGCCAATCCCGTATCCGTACTCAAGCTTAAGTTGTTTACCAAAAAAGAATTTAGTCTTTTTGATTTTAAGTCGATTCATCCATGTTTTCAGTAGAGGTTGCCATTAATAGTCAAAACATTAAAAATGGAATGTAATAAGGTTATTCCTCTAGTATTAGATAAGAATCGATTGTTATTTTTGATTTTAACTCGATTCCTCTATGTCTTCAGCAATGGTTACCAATAAAAACCGAAACGTCAAAAATCCAATATAGAATGGTTATTCCTCAAGTACTAGATGAGAATCAATCGCTAATTTTGATTTTAAGTAGATTCTTCTATGTCTCCAGCAAAGGTAACGGATAAGAAAACAACGCAGTTGCTATGGTTACTTATAAAATTTCCTCCCAAATTTTTAGCATTTCACAGTGAGAAGCCTATGCATTCTTTCTTAAGCATGGTTAAATGATCTATATTAAACCATCAAATGAATAAATTTTAAAGAATTTAAAAAAGTACTATCTTACTCTAGGGTAAAGTACTTTAAAATATTATTTTACTAAAAACTTTATTTAACCTTTTTTGTGTTCTCCAAGGTACTTAATTAGGATATTAAATTTCATCAAAATTGGTTAAGTCATTTTCAAGATATTTCGAAAAAGCTAAAAAAGTACTGAAATAAAGTACCAATGTTTGTTGGCCGATATGTACCAAAAACTAATCAGCGCTTCATTTTGTTAAACTAATGGTATGTTTTCAATTTCATTTCAATGGGTGCAAAGGTGTGGAAAAAATTGTGGGCCAAAAAAACCGATAGCATCCATCCATCCATCCATCCGCACGCACTAAATGAAAAAATCTCACTTTTTGGCCTCTCGACGAGACCCCATTTAATTTTTGCCAAAACCGTCACGTGCTAAAATTCAACCTAATTGAATACTACAATTTGTGACTTTAATTGAGTCGATGGGTTCCGTAGTCTTTACCTGAGGACCCTTGAAGTCGCGCTTGCCGCGAGACCGATTACAGTACTTTATCCATTCTTCACATTGGATAAAGTAAATATCGCACTTTTTGGCCTCTCTTGACGAGACCCCATGTAATTTTTGGCAAAACCATCACGTGCTAAAATTCAACCTAATTAAATACTACAATTTGTGGCTTTAATTGTGTCCATGGGTTCCGTACTCCTTGCCTGAGGACCCTTTGAAGTCGCGCTTGCCGCGAGACCGATTACAATACTTTCCTCATGCTTCGCTTTGGATAAAGTAAAAAGATTGAAAGCTGTTGTGGCAATGGAAAAAACGTCAAAAATGTGTACTGAAGTGGGTTAAATAAATAATGCGTTGTTGCCAGCTTGTTTTCAGTGTAAATTTTTCATTATTTATTATCTCAGAAACTGTTGTAACTATGGATTAAAAATTTTCTTTAAAAATTTATTAGTTATTGTTTAATGTTGATTTAGTTATTTATAATGAAATCGTAAGAAGAGTTTCTTAATTATAATTATACATATATTATGTATGTAAACTTTCCGGTATCATGTATAAGAGTCTGAAAAACTCTTTGGAATTTAATATCTCCGGACTATATGGTTGATAAATTTCGTTTTGCCACCAATCAATGCAGAATTATTTAAATTACACTCAATCTTAATTTTTTTATTCTTTCTGCTTTCTTTCATTTAAAGTTGTCAGGAAAATTTCTTTCATTTCTCACTTTCTTTTATTCTCTTTTTTACAAGACAAAAATGTAGAGAAAAGAAATCATAAATAAAGTCACTATTTGTAATGAAAGATGAAATTTTGTTTAAATCACACATACATAATTAACTATAATTATTTATTGAACACAAACATCAAATAATACAATATAGCTACGACGTTTGATAGGCTTATTTTGCGATGGTTCTCAAGTATGAAAACAATCGTAGAATAAATAAGCCGATCGAAACATCCTAGTTTTATTTGTTGTTTGTTTTCAATAAATAGTTATAATTAATTTGTGGAATTTAAACAAAATTTCAATAAATTTAATCCCACAAATACAATCTTTAATAGCTACCTATCTAATAAACACTATGTATTTATTAAACAGCTGAGTTGAAATGATCACTCTTAAAAATGGACTTTTTTTATTAAATAAATTTATTTAAAATACTTATATAAGCAGAAACAGAATTTAAATATGAGTTAATTAGTTCATTTTTGTTATAACATTTTTTGAAATAATCTGCAATACGTTTGCAAGTCTATATCTAACATCCTGAAATGAAAACAACCTTAATTTGAAATACGATTGAAGTTTATGGAGACGGACTGGTAAGTACACTGAACGGATTTTGATGAGGCAGTCCAAGGTTCAAAAAAGAGAGAAAATTATATCTTTCATTTTTATTTAAAACCGACGTTTCGGAGGTTTCTTCCCTCCTTCTTCAGGGTTTTGAAAGGTCAGTGAAGGGAATACATAGGGAGTGTCACTTTGTATTTATTTATTTATCATCATTCATCCAGTCTCATTAACAATTTTAAAAACAGTGAAACCCCTCAAATCCGAACCCCGGAAATCCGAAATCCCGGGAAATCCCAACGCAAAAAACATAAACTTATTTATTTGGTCATAAAACAATTATGTATATATTCTATATTATAACCTTATTTTACAATATTAGTTGAAAAATTAATAAAGAAGATAGCGTTTTTCTTTAGAGACGGACTGGTATAAATATGTAATTGGATGTTGATGAAGGCAGTCCACGGTGGTTGTAAAAAATAAGACTATAATGGTTTTATTATTTTACATTTATTTGTTAAACCGACGTTTCGGAGATATATTCTCTCCTTCTTCTTAATAAAGAAGTACATTTAGCATACCTAACAAAGTGTAAATGTGTCTACATACCAAGGTATGTCATCCAGGATTGAAAAACGGTAAAAGTTAGTTATTGAAATTCTTAAGGTTAATCACTTTGCAAAAACAATTAAATAATAATAGAAAAACACAAAATTTCACTTAATCTTTTCGAATCCGACTCGAGGCATCCGGATAAAATCTGATCCCTGGGTAGAGAAA